>VNKC01002978.1:0-17911 GCA_008042775.1 Drosophila pectinifera
AAGCCGGTGTTACAACTTTAATGAAAAGAGAACACTGCAGTTTTGGGGTTCAACCGGGATATTGCCCACCATTCGACAGCGTTTAACTTAAAACACTTATTTCACACAAGCGAAATATGATTAACATTTATCTAGTTCAGTGCGGTGGATGTAAAGTCCAGGTGAAATAAGAACATTCGCAAATTAAAGGCTGGTGAAGAGTTTTTAAAAAGACAAAGGTTAATCGAACGGAAGAGTGACAAAGATGACAGTACAGCGACGCTTCGCAATGGCGGCAAGAATTTCATCAGAATAGAGCGAGTCACCAATACAGACACATGCCTAGAACAAGAGAGGAAACAGAAACAGCGAGTGGCGACGCGGAATGAAAACGAGCATTATTGGTGACCAAGAAGTAAAAGAAGCAGCGGATGAGGCTGGAGAAAATCAGAAGTAAAAGAAGCAACGGATGAGGCTGGAGAAAAGCAGAAGTAAAAGAAGCAGCGGATGAGGCTGGAGAAAAGCAGAAGTAAAAGAGGCAGCTGAAGAGGCTGGAGAAAAGAAAAAGTTCAGACGAAGACGATCAAGTTATTCCAATTGGAGGCGTAGTTGTGAGCAGACTGTGATGTTGCAGGAAGGAGATAACGTGCAAGAAAAATCTTGTTGGCTAGAGCTGACACGAGGTTTTGGAAGCAGAGGAAAATGACGAGGTGGTTCCAACTGAGTTTGAGACTCGCTAAGGAACGGGAGAGAGAGCGGTCGACACGAGAGAGAGAGCGGTCGACACGAGAGAGAGCGGTCAACACGAGAAAAAGCGAGACAGAGAGAGAAGCAACCCGAGGAAGCGTTGCCACAGGTTTTGGATATAACAGTTTGTATGGATTTCAAGAGTAGGACTGTTATTGTATTTGCATTTTGATCAAAGTTATAAGAGTTAAGAAAATTACTGATATTGTATTAACTATAATTTATACCAAGTTACATTTGGAAAATGGAGAGAGACGAGATTTTTGCAGAGCTGCAGTTAAGTACGACCGGATTTAAAGCAGAGTTACAAAAACGATTACTATCCCATTACGGTTTGGTCAACGAGGGTGAGAGACTGAGGATGAACCAGCAGACAGCATCAACCAGAATAACAGAGCAAGGCATCAGCGCCTGGCAGTGCAGGAACAATCTAGGTCGTGGTTAACTTTAAAAGGTGTGTTTCTCAGTTTTCAGGCACAAGTGAGCTAAATATAAATTTTTTGATTGAAGAGTTGGAAGATTGTGCAGCTACTGTAGACTGGAACCAGTTACAGTTGTTTGTGATGCAAAACAGTTACTGTGCGGAGATGCAAAAATGTTTGTTCGCAGTCAAAGAGACATAAGGGATTGGGAAAGTTTGAAGTCGGTCTTGATTCATGAGTTTGGAGTTCAGGTATCTACATCAGAGATACATCGCAGACTAGGCAAGCGTCATCAACAGAAGGGTTAATCATTGCAGTAGTTTCTATATGCTTTGATGGGGACAGCTAAACCAATTCGTTTGGAGGAAGAAAGTCTTATCGAATATTTCATAGAAGGTATCCCAGATGGAAGAACAAATAAAGCCATGCTTTATCAGGCTAGAAATCTAAAGGAGTTGAAGTTGGAGATCGACGCATATCAAAAATCACAAGGTTCATCTAAGCCACTAAATAAGTATACTTTCCAGGGCAGTAAGGCTACGAATGAGGTAACCAAGGAAAAGTCAGTAGATTTGGTTCGGAAATTTTTCAGGTGTGGAGATCCGTCACATATGAAGAGAGATTGTCCTGTGAGAGAGAAATGTTTCAAATGTAATCGATTAGGACATAGAGCAGCGCAATGTAGGGCTGGGGCTCAAGTAAAAGCGGAGGAAGCAACAAATGTGGTTCAAGCTGAGAAAGGCATTAAAAACCAAGCTTGTGTACCATCTACTTGTGGTCTTGAGCTGAAATCAGTTTTTTGCTCGAGTGTCGAATTCAAAGGACTGATTGATACCGGAGCAGAGCTTTGTTTGATGCGTAGACGAATATTTTTGAGGATAGGCGTAGGCATTGAAAGTCTATTGGGAGAGCAAAAAGTGTTGACAGGGATTGGAGAAAGTCAGGTGCTGACGTTTGGTAGTTTTAAAGCAGCGGTCAATATTGGCGGAATTGGAATGTCGATCGAATTTCACGTGATTCCAGACGAGTACATGAAGCTTGATGCCNACATGAAGTTTGATGGCATCTTAGGCACAGCAATATTGGAAAACGTCAACATGATGGTCACAAAGAAAGAAACTGTGTTTTCAAAAAGGCAAGGTGCTCAGATCGGTTCGGAATCAAAAGCAGATGATGTACAGATAGGTCAAAGTTCGTGTATGCAGCTGATGAACGAGTTTGAGAGCCTCTGCATGTTGAGCTTAGAAGATTGCAAGTCAGGTTTTGGTCTGGAATTAGATCATTTAAGTGAGTGCTTAAGTGCTTAACAAGTGGAGTCTTTGGTTGAGAACTATAAACCGAAAAGATGAGTTGCCCGTATATCAACATCCAAGACGTTTAGCGTATTGCGATCAAAAAATAGTCGATGATCAGGTGCAGGAATGCCTTCAGGAAGGAATAATCAAGCCTAGTACGTCAGAGTTTGCTTCACCAATCGTATTAGTGGATAAAAAAAAGGGGAAGAAGCGTTTGTGTTGTGATTATCGGAAATTGAATGAAAAGATTGTCAGGGATAAGTTTCCAACTGCACGCATGGATGATGTCATCATTGCTAGCAAGAGTGTATGAGAAGGTGTGCTGATATTAAAACGTGTTCTGAAGGTGGCAGAAGAGAATGGTTTGCACATAAACTGTATAATATGTAGTGGAAATGGGGACTAATAAACCAGGAAACGAGAAAACTAGAGCAGTTGCTGCAGGAATCTTGTTTAAGGATTTAATTTAGGAGTGTTTGATTTCAGAGTTAGACGATGAGGGAGAAATTGTGAGGAAAAGCAAGAGAGAATATTCAAAGTATCCAAGCAGAAAACAAAAGGGCTTTTGACCTTAAAAGAAAGATTGAAATGAAGTTTGTACTGAATGATTTAGTTGCTATAAAACGCACGCAGTATGGTACAGGTTTGAAGTTGAAAGGAAAGTTTTTATTGTCATTTAAAATAGTTAAGATAAATGATCATGGGCGTTTCGAAGTTGAAAGGATTGGAGAAGGAGAGGGGCCATATAGGACTAAGACAGTTGCAGAGTACATGAAACCATTCGGGATGAATCAAACGTCAGGAAGAGTGGCCAGAACTACCAGAAGTGGACTCAAATACTAGTCTCTGTCTTTCCCTCCTAATATATTCTGAACGGGGTATTCGATTGCTGCGTGAGAACAACAAGGCGGTCACTGTCTCGCAAGAAGTCGCTGCCGGAATCTCGTGGCTCTTAATTTTGTTAATTTTAAGCAACTACCGTCGAATGTGAATAAACAATATCCAAATAAAATTAAAGCCGGTGTTACAACTTTAATGAAAAGAGGATACTGAATATATGTCAACGATGTACCGGCGGGAGAAAATTCCGTGCATGATGCTCAATTGATCATCCAGGAGTTACAGATAGCTCTAAGCTCCGCCGCTTTCCGTCTAAGAAAGTGGACTTCCAACCAAAACAGCATTCTAAGTAACATACATACTGAGCTCCTCCTCCATAGCCTGAAATAATACTGGCCCCTCTCCTAAATAAAACGAGAGGTCCTCTCTCCGTTCATCGTCCGCCCCAAAATGTTCGAAGCGAACAAAATTCCACCGACTTAGCCAGCCGAGGTGCAGCCTAGCAGATTGCCAACTTTGGTGGCAAAGACCAGAGTGACTGAAGGGACCACGAGATACCTGGCCCGAGCAATGCTGGAAGCAAGAGCAGCTTTATTTGGACAAAACTTAAGGATGTGGTGAAGGTTGTAGTGAATTTGTGTCAGATCTGCACGAATTACAAAAAGAATGTGCAAACAAAACTGATTCAATAGACTGAGTCTCATTCACAAGGGCTTTCACGTATACTGGCGTTGATAACGCTGGACCTTTTGAGATTAAAAACTGTACAGGGAGAGCGTATCTCATAACAAAGGGATATGTTTGTGCGTTTGTGCCCCGCTGTGCGGGGTCGTTTTTAGTTTAAATAGTTAATTACCAAAGCCAAAGAACAATAAAGTTTTGTGACTTTTGTGATGTTGAAACCTGACGGCGACTACTCTTTCCTACTTCCGCGATCTCCGATCTCCCGCTGCAGTGATGACCAGTGACCCCTCCATTTCTCTGAGGAATCATATAATAAGGTTTTTAATTAATAAACCTTTTTAATTTAGTTTAATTTAAATGGTTATTTTATCTTTTAAAAAAGGTATTAAGACATTGAGACCACAGGAATTAAAACTGTTTAAAAAGTGACAGAAAATACAAGCATCTAATTTGGAACAAGATTTCGCACAGCCGTTTCCATAAATGTAATTAAGTTTGCTATGCTATGTTACCCAACAAGCATTTGGGAGCAAGAACAGCGAATACAGTGCCGACAAATAAGATTCCTAACTATTAATTCCCAACCTTGATATTTATCCGAAATCAGGACGGAACAGCTATATTACCACCAACTTTATATATTTTTTTTATTTATAGCTATTATTTTTTTTTAATGGTCATACTCTCACTTGGTTATTTTCTGGATTTCTTTATAATTTTTTTTTCCAGAGGCGAAACTACCACAACTAAAAATGTTATGTTCCATAGCGCTTACTTCCTAGCTAGTTTTTTTTTTGTGGTCAGATTATTCTGGGTCTTTTTTAGCCTTTTTTCTAATTTAATCTAAAGGAAAAATATTTTAAAGTCGTTCAATATACGTCTTTCATCCAGAGCAAGAACCAAAACAAACAGAGAAGTTGTTTTCCTTAATAGCTATCTATTTTTTTTTTGGTGGTAAGAATGCTCTAGGCAATTTTTTTTTTATTTTTAATAAATTCTGAAATCGCTAAAAATACGGGATTCCCTCCAGAGTTAAACCGGAATCCAGTCGCTGTATGCCTCTCCAACGCCAGTAGTGTGGCTGTATATAAAAAAAAAAAAATTAAAAAAAAAAAAATTTATTAAAACGAAATTGTTATTTTTTGTTTGTAGTTTCCAAAAGGTCCCAAAAGTTTCCTTTCATTTTAAGCTAAACCTACTCAACGGTTTTTTGTTCGCTGTGCAGACGCTGAGTGTGTTTTTTATTGAGTAGGGCCGAACTTGAGCATGCCCATAAAGGGAGATAAGAATGTGTTAGCAGGAGATTCTTACTGCACTCGTGGCTCAAAATTCCAATTTGAGGGTTACACGCGCTTCCGCTAAAAGAATGGCATCTATAGATCAGACAACTGCAGCAACAGCAGAGCTGCACAAATTCATTGCCGTCAGCGATCGTGTCAGCCTATTCGAAGCAAAGATCAACACACTTGGTCAAGCTTCTTCCTCACTGTACACCTTCCAAGTACCTTCCAACTCAAGCTTCTTTTTAATCTGAATTCTATCTCCTATGAATCAGGTCAGGCTTTGAAGGAACTTCAGTCCACAATCCAATGATGTTTGACTGCATTAGGGCATTCTCATATTTCAACGGAAAATTGGGATTGTCTTCTGGTCTTCCTATGCGCCAGTAAATTGCCGACGGTGATCCTTTCCTTATGGGAATAGTCTTCGAAGTCCGATATTCCGGCGTGGAAAGAAATGAACACGTTCCTTAGCGAGCGATTTCGGCCACTAGAGGCCATCGAGAACATGAAGCCGAGTCAATCCGCCCAAAGAAGCTTCAGTCCTTCGAGACAAAGGTCAGTGCCAAGCTGTAAAGCTGTGATCTCTCTGATCACAGAGAATCTCCTAGTACTTTTGTGCCCGCGCTTCCTTCAAATATCAGTAGACGCGCGTTCCGGCTGAATTAAGAAGAAGCAGTTGTGCTTAAATTGTTTCGCGAGAGGTCATCAGTTACGTGATTATTCTAGCAATCACAGCTGCTTTACCTGTAGGGGCCGGCATCATATGCTGCTGCATCAAGGTACCCCTAGTTCCGAGAGCTCCAGTTCTACAACCTCTTTGCAATCTCCAACAGCGGCGACCAGTTCCGCGAGAAACAATACCTTCGAACAAGCTGCCCCGGTCCGGAACTACTTCGCCTCTGGCCCTCAATCCGTGCTATTGGGAACTGCAATTGTCGACATCTGCGAATCTTTAATTTGATCCAGCTGCCATTCCAGGTTATCCAAGACCAAGTTTCTGGTCTAAACCAGTCGGTTTCAACTCAATCGGCCATGCTGTGCCACTTTTCAATTCGATCGCCTACTAAGCTGAGTCTTCAGCTCGAAACTGCAGCTTACGTCCTTCGGGATCTGGCTGGCAATTTGCAATCACGTCCAGTTCCACAGAATGTTTTGGAAGATCTTCCCGCCCTCCAATGGGCAGACCCCTCCTTCTTTCGGAGCTCTCAGATCGACGTCCTGATCAGAGCCGGTATTTTACCATCCGTATTGATGAGCGGAATACGGAAGAATATCTGTAGCTCGCTCTTCGATCAAGAGACAATTTTCGGATGGGTACTCACTGGGCCAATTTCAAAGATCTCAGCCTTCACGACGCATGGGAGCCAAGTCAACGACGAGTCCTTGGACAGACTGCTCAACAAGATTTGGGAGGTGGAGGATTTACCAGTGAAGCTGGTAAGAGAGTCGGACGCCTATTGTGAAAGCAATTTCCGCCAAACCACGATGAAAGACGCAGACGGCAAATATGTGGTAACTCTACTGTTCTGTGACCCCAAGAGTTTCGGATCCAATTTGGGGTATTCAAAGTCCATTGTTTTGGCTTAGTTTCTTAGGAACGAGTTCGATGCAGTATGATCGGGTGAATCAGGAGTATCTGGATCTAGGTCATATGAAAGAAGTTCCTCCGACTCATACTTCTTCCAATTACTACCTTCCGCATCACGCTTTGATCAAGCCGGAGAGCACCACTACGAAACTACGTAGTGTTTAACGCTTCAAGCCCGTCAACAAATGGAACCAGCTTAAACGATGTTCTTCATGCTGGCCCCGTTCTGCAATCCGATCTGACGATTCTGATCTTGAAATGGCGGTATTTCAAATACGTCGTTAGTGCGGACATCACTCATCAAAGTATTATCCAAGAGTTACAGACAGCTCTAAGCTCCTCTAAGTAAGTGGACTTCCAACAAAAGGAAGTCTAAGTGACATCCCTACTGTGCACGCCCTCCATAGCGAGTTCCTTGAGTTCGATGCAGAAAGCACTACCAAAAGGCTCGGCATTTAATGGAGGGCAGTTTCAGATGAGTTATATTTTGTCTTGCCAGAAGTAGTACCCCTCGTACACAAAACGAGAGGGTTTCTCTCAAATCGCAAAACTCTTTGATCCAACCGGATGGCTCGTACCATTCATCGTCCGCTCCAAAATCTTTATGCAGGAGATGTGGGCTGGGATGAAACACTTCCAACAGAAATGAGTCAGAGGTGGGGAGCGTTGATGCTTGAATATTCCGACCTCAGCAAGACCACATTCCGAGATGGGGTTGTTATCATACCGAAGTTCAGATTGAGCATCACGGATTTTGCGACGCTTCTCAAAAAACATATGAAGCCGCTATCTACATCCGCGTAGAGATAGGTCATAAGATTTTGACACGCCTCCTGCAGCTAAGACACGAGTAGCTCCAGTAAAAACAGTGTCACTTCCCCGACTATCCCATAAGTCTTCCCTATAGTAGCAGACTGTCTCGCTTTCTAATGAAATTTACCAACCAGATTACACTACATGGCGGCAGCCAATTACTCGTTCGCTTGATCCGATCCTAAAATCAAAAATCTGGTGAAGGTTGTTGTGTATTCGTGTAAGATCTGCACGATTCACCAGAAGAAGCTACAAACACATCAGATGGGCGATCTTCCGACTGACAGAGTCTCATTTTCCAGGGCCTTCACGTATACTATCGTTGATAACGCTGGCCCTTTTGAGATTAAAAACTGTACAGGGAGAGCGTGTCTCTTCACCAAGGGATATGTTTATGTGTTTGTATGTTTCGATACGAAGGCCATCCATTTTTAACCCACTTCGGATCTGACAACCGAGAAGTTATTTGCGGCCTTTGCTCGGTTTGTAGCTAGGAGCGGTTGTCCTCAACGGGTCCATTCGGACAATGGCAAAACGTTCGTAGGTGCATCAACTCTGCTCTCTCGAGACTTCATGACAGCAATGAAGGAATCCATAACTGATGCATATAGTCATCAGGGGCTTGTGTTGCGTTTTACGCCACCAGGAAAGTCTAACTAAGTGTTGTTTATTGTTCACGTACACATACACTATGGTTCCTCGTCCTCGCACCGCACAAGTTTTGGGTAGCAGACGTTCTCGAGGTACACAGTCGTACCGTTGCCGAGTATGCCGGGGAATCCATACGCTGCGGAAGTGCAAGCGGTTCCTAAAGTTGAGCTCCGAGAAGTGTGTCCGAGCAGTGCGTATTAATAAGTACTGCTCAAATTGCCTCGCCCACCAACACTCCGAGGGAGCGTGCCGAAGTGAAAATGGCTGCAAAAAGTGTGGAGAGAGGCATTATACCCTGCTCCACATGCATGAGTCGTCGCCATCCCAAACGTCTCCGTAGCCAGCGCCATCTTCACGCTCGCCACGGACCCATCGGTGCCTCCTAAGCAATCCCGCATCCGCATCCTGCCGACAGCCATCGTTGTGCTGGGAAACAGCACCACCACATTCGAGGCGGGTGCCATGATTGATCGGTGCATGCCGGTGGGCAGCATCGATCGGTCTCTGGCCTCTGCATTCCGGCTCCCGATCACCCGTATCGGGGACGACGAGGTTTGTGCGACGACGCTTCGAGGCCGGACTGACACCTTCCAGCTGGACGTCGTGTTAAAGGTCGATCTGAGTCTCAAGATCCGCACCCCGATTCGGACTTTGAGCGATGAGACCAGAGCGAAGTTCGACGATTTCCGTTACGCCGACGAACAATTCCATCGCCCGGCCACCTTATTCCTGGTCTAAGGATCAGATGTGTACCCGAGGGTGATCCAACCCAAAGGGTTCCTAAAGATTCAGGATGGATTGCCCCAGATGGATCGTCTCTGGAGGATGCTCGGAGTCTTAAGGTTCATCCGGTGCCAGCAGGAGGAACGGTTGCTTGCGCAAGGTGGGGATAATGATCACGCTAGGAGGGCCCATAGTGTGGGCTCTCGCTCTCGGTCAAGTTCGCTTTCTCGCTTTTCGTGCTGTCCATCTTCGCACCTACACCTACAGCGGAAGCTCACCACTCCGCGCTCCCAAAACTTTGTTAGTTTAGTAGTGTAAGTTGGTTCTGATTTACCACCTCAGAACAGAGGTTGAATAAAGTGGAGTTTGTTTAGTGAAAAAGTGACTACCGACTCTTTCCTGCAACATATTTTTCTCTACGATTCCAGCACTTAGGAGTCTCCAATTTCCCAGCCTGCCACAGAGTGGCTCATAGTCCGCCCCCTCCGTTACAGGGATAGAAATATGTGATTTTGCGCTAGACATTTTCAGTCGTTGACTGCGATCGGACGAATTTTTTTGCGTATTTATAAAATGTGTAAAATATTTTAAGTGTATCATCAAATGTATAAAAATGTAATTAATAAACTTTTTTTTGATTCGCCGTGATTGGTAACGGATCTATCGTGCAAAAACGAAGCGCAACGGGCACTTAGACCCCTGGACCACAACCAACTGTGCGCATTGCGCGGCGATAGTTTTACTTGGAGTGTATTTTTGGAACATGATTGATAATAAAATAGCGGCAAGACTGCAGAACAGAAAGATCATAATTCACTTTGTTAATTGAAATTGAAATGATATGTATTAATATGATAAAAATGAGCAAATTAAGCAAATAAATAAATAAAAATTTAAAAAAGGACTGATCAGATTTTGCGGGGTTTGAACACACGCCGATCCTGCAAAAGTATTGTGATCCAGGATCTACGCCGTTAACACTGCTATCCTTGCAAGAAAAAGATGCGACTATGATGCTCCTTCGGAAGAAGTTCTTGAATTGGGTCTGTAGGTGAAAATTGTCGTTAGTCCTGCGAAGTGCGCCATCGTGACGTTTACGACCAGGAAGGATTCCACCCAGTTGTATTTCTGCATGGCTCCATCATTCCACAGTTCAAGAAGTATATATACTTAAGGGTCACCCTAGGTGTCCTACCTACCGACGTGTCCCTATGGCTTGCCTATTTACGGCATCTCGGCTGAGTCCCACTTCAGCAATGTGCAAGTTTTACATCCCCCTAGTTGGCGATTTCCTTAACAAGAAGGCCAGGGCACACAATCTGAATCACAATAACTCTCTAGTTAGATCAGAAAGGCAACAACACGGCGAAGTCTCAAGAGGTGGAAGTTTGTACAACAACCAATACGTGGAATCCTTTAACTTGGGGATAATTCTTCTACTGCACTCAGGATTTAAAGGCATTAGCAGTAGCATGTCAGGTAGATGATAATCTCAATAACTCTATATCTTTATATACCAACAACGCATTAACAGACAGAAATAATTTGTTAACGCAGTTTCGCAAAATAAAACTTTTTTTACATTTACAAAAAGAAACGCTGGTTGAACAACCTATGACCCTATCGATTACCCCAGCTAGACGTCCTCGGAACCATCTTACAAGTTTTTTGGACTAATGAGAGACAATATTTATTCACTCACTTTATTTATATTTTTCAACAGCTCGCCTGAAATAAGTCCGCTTCCTACGGAAGTTATGATTTCTTGATGGATTAATGAATAAGCAACTAGCAGCAATGACTTGGATCGTTTTCAGTTTTCATAGATAGATCCTAAACTTCAATTTCTTGACAATGTTACGTGAATGGTGGATAAAGACTTTATACATTTAATTTGTTCTTTCTTAGAGTACCGATCCTGCGTGTGAGTCAATAGTGTTCATAGAAACGCATTGAATCAGTTGAAAAGAACTATTATTTTTCGCTAAAACTAGAAACTAGAACTATTATTTTTCGCTTAAACTAGATACCGAATGTTATATTAGGAACAAGGACATCCACAAAGAGCCCGAAACCTCGTCAATCGGACACGGCTCAAACGATGGACGTTTGGACAACATCCATCTCGATTTATACCCTATGTGTTAAATAATGTTCACTTAACGTAATCAACTTGAGGCATAGGCAGCTGCATGCCTAAAGCACACATCCCCACAAACAATCAACTTAAAAATACTTTGTGAAAAAAAATAACACGAAATTTAATAACCAGAAATATATTTGTAATATTCAGACACACAAAAAACAACTTGTATTCTTTTATAAAAAAAAAAGAAATCCTAAATAACCTACCTTCCTTGACCTTTATCAATATCGTGATCCGTGGTGAGGTGGAGAGCACTGACTTATTAGGTCAGCTAAATTTCCATGTATCGTGTAGAAACACTAAATCCTATTTACCTTTAGATTTGCACAAATCTTGAACTTCTTTTAAAATGCATGAATCCTTTAGGGTAGGGTCTACAACATTACCACATATATAGTGACGAAGTAAGTTTTCGTTCACACAAGAGAACCGAAGCTGCCAACAACATCAGCAACACCAACAGCAGAGTATCCAGAGATCAAGAATGATCGATCTCTGCGGCCAAAGCTTGAAAGCGAACGAAGCCCAGCTAAACAGGAGCACGGCAGAGAAACGACACTGCCGCTAACAGCTTTACCCCTTACTATAGAGAAGAGCTGTTGCTAGCGTAAATGACGGCAGGGAGCCGCTGCTGCTGTCAGCAATATTACGCCTTGAGACAGGGAGATCCAGAAGCCAATCATATAATCGCACAATCGGAGGAGTCAATAAAACAAGGTCCAAGAGCAGCGCATCAGAGGTCCGGCCAAGGAATTAACCTGCAACTTGAGAGGATTTTTGACACAAAATGAAACTGATGTAGCTTTTCACCACAAGCAGACGCGACCATTGCCAAAGAATCTGTTTCGTGTGTGACTACAGGTCATAGAGTCCTAGCTCACCCGCAGCAGAAACAGAATCGCCGAGACTGTTGGGAAAATCGGATCATGGATCCGATTTAGAGAAGGACTCGTCCAAGGGATGTCTTAGGGAAGGACTCGTCGTGACTCTATTCAAACTGCAGGTTTCCGGTTCATAAAGAAAATCCGACCGCTGGTCAACCATGGCTGAGGTGCTTCCGTTCGGCGAACACTCACTGCCACTGGGAGATTTGGTCCTGAATCGCATTTCTAAAAATCTACGGGTAGTGTTAGTGAGACAATCCCCAATCACCATTCCGTTTTTGAAAAGGCCATGAAACTCCGGAACAGCTACACCCAGTCGGAAAGTTCATCGTTGACGGCTTCCAACGGAGGCCGCCTTCCTGGAAATATAACAGACGATCGAAAGGGTCTGGCAACCGGAGTTGCTGTACAATTTAAAAAGGTCAGATTTTTCCAAGTGGTCCAGGATGCCATGTCTTCCACCGCAGCAGGAATCCCACAGGGAAGCAATCTTGTGACCACGCTGTACACACTTTTCATGTATGATACCCCTGAAATTCCTCGCAGATGCAAGATGTGCATCGCTATCTAGATCCCTCTGAAGAAGTATCAGAATTAGCCTTTAGGTGGAATATATAGTGACGTTTATAGTGACGTTTATAAGTACACTATAATATCAATAACTCTATCAACATATACATTCTGAAAAAGTAACATACCACAGAACTGTCTTATCTTTCGCTCCTCGAGCTTAATCGCTTGGGACACAGGATACATTATCCTTCGACACTTAAAGCACAATGAATGCTTTAAAGCAGAAGACACAGAATTCTTCAAAGCACAACGCGATCCTGTTCCGATCCGATTTTCTCAAAAAATATTAAAAAACCGACTGCGATACAGTCTCGCGGAAGTTTATCCGTCTTACTCAGGATTCATTATCCTACGGTTTCGACTTACGTTGCGATGAGCCGTTTCTCTCTGGATCAAGAACTGGAAAGGATCTACAAAAATATACTGCTGTAATACCAGAAGTCGAAGACGCCGGAACTAGGCGGAGCTCCGCCCACAGTGTCAACGACAGCCACCCTTCTCGAACTACTCAGTGATTCCTGGCAGGATACAAACACTGAAAACGGTCACTCGTCCTTACGAATTACTACTCGTTGAAAAGGGTGAAGTCGATTGACAATTCGGCCCTGCTACCAGTACAACGTTCATTACCAACGAGAAACACAAAATCTTGTAGCCAATGCCTATTACGTCAATTGGTGGCCATCATCCAGAAAGCGAAATTACAGGACTCCCGGTACAACGGATCAAATTGATGCTTCAGAAGTTTCGCACTGAGCCCGGTAAGTTCCCACATTACAGTTAGCAAACGACAACTGTATCGCCACAACGGACCACGGCCTGAAAAGAAAGAAAGTGAGTAAGACGTAAAAACCACAAAAAAGTCCTTGAGTAGTACCACAACACCTGACAGTTCGCAAGACCAGTATACGCGTACACATTTGCATACATTTGCTCCTCGAAGTTGCCCGCTACGTTCGCTGTTGCCCCAGCCGCCAAAAGTACAAGGTGGGCCAAGAAAAGCCCGCAGAAAAAATGTTTACTCGGCAGATCGGGGAGTCTTTCCATGTGTTCTGTGCCGCCTTCGTTGGCCCACTACCGCGCTTGAAGTAGAGAACCTTACCTCTAGAGTTTCTGGAGGGCTTCGGCAAGTGGGTGGATCCACTTCGCAAGGCCACCAGAACTCATCTCGAGCGAGCCCTTAAAGAGAGGATCCACAGCTGATGTGGCATCCCAAGAACATTTGTGTACAACAACGGGACGGAATTCACAAGTCGGTTTTTCCCAAGATTCTGCAAATCACTGAGTATAAAGCTCCACACACAGAGCGAGCCTACAGATCGATTAAGGTGATGATGGCTCAATATTTGGACGGAGCCCATCAAAAGAGTGGGAGCCTGAACAAACTGAAGCCCTATCATAAGGACAACGAGACCGACTCAGAGACCCGGGATCACGAGGGAATAGGAATTATATATCCGGGTTAGGTCTATCAGATTTATTCTATCCCCAGAAAAACCCCAACAGCACCAGTCTCGTCCGCTCGACACCGCCGACTCGCTATCGTCGCCGAAATGGCCACCACCGCACTTCCGGACTCCACCACAGGTCCAGCTGTCGTCAGCAGCTATATGAACAACGATATGAAAGTGACCAGCTAGCACCGAACCAGAGCCGCCAAAAGCTAATCTGGAATCCACAGCATGACGTCAGGAAGCTGGAAGCTACTCTATTTAAAGACACCAATCATAGCCGTCAATATCATAGAAACTAATTAATGGAACTCAATGAGGACGATTATGAGATAGTATTATCCAACATTTACCACGGAAAATCGGTGCGAATTTCAGTTAATAACAAGTCTGAAACCATTTCATCAAAATCCAATCTGTTCCAATCCAATCCAAACCCTTCCTAATAAGCCTTGAAGGAGCAGGTTAGTTCTCACTCTCCTCCGCTCTCTCATACAAAAAGGTTAGCTGAATAATACAACATGGCTCAATTAATCCACCACTGAGCGCATCATCAAGTAGCTGCAGCTGATGTTTTCCAAAAACAGTACAGAAAACGGAAGCCATGATGACAACGAACTTCCAAAACGCAGGAAAACTCCCATTTATCACCTGATGGTTAAACACCTCTTCAATGGTCGGTAGAATTTTCAGTTGCAGCAATATTTATAAATCATTATTAAATATCAGGTTAAACGGTAGTTATGCTGACATTTTACCACTTGATGTCTTATGCATATTCTACTGACATGAAAAAGTCTAAATGGCCACTTTTTTAATTTTCGCATTTATTAATGACACACATTAATCCACATTTACCTTTGCACTTTGCACAATATCGTTTATTCATATAAATTCCGTTAAGTTTACTCAATAATATAAGTAAGTGTTTTTATTCCAAAGACAAGTGTAACTTATTCTCTGCATTCAACAGAGGCTGTCGCTGAAACTTCACCTCCTCTTATGGACCATATATATAGCCTAACTAGTTCATATTCTAGTTGCGATGACTCAGAATGAATGCAGAAAGCTTATGTAGTTATTGATATTCATCAAGACACCGTCAGAGGAAAAGGAATTCTTGGTCATCACCAGGAATTTATATCAGCTATGTCAGAGCAACAACGAAACTGGATGCATACAATGTTGGCCAAAAGGTTGCTCCAGGTGTGAGTGATTCAAGTCATGCAGGTGAAAATTTGTGTCCTTCAATTTACGTATTTGACAAGGTCATTCAAAATTTGCAGTCATATTTTTCTGTAACTCACAGCTTATCCAACTTTATAGGAGAATTGATCCGGGATCAGGTCACAGTACATTCTCCATAGGATGTATTTCGTGCATCTGCTCTTTACAACCAACCGTTGAACATGTGCTCATAATTGCAGAATCCTATGAAATAATGACATAAATGAAAGTTGAAAGAGATTGTGTGGAAACAGGTTCCACTCAATGTATTCCAACATATTAAAATAAACCAGGAGTTGTCGAACCATTCAAAAATGTCACCCAAGAGAGAATGCATGTATCGTATTGCCGTATGAATATAGATATCTTCTGTATGTCGAAGCATGACAAATGTAAATGGATAAGTAAATGCCAAGGTCAAAAAGTAACAAAAACCGAAGGAAATAAATAGATATTATAGAAGCCGTGCACAGTGTTACAGGTCACGGAAAAATTGAACTTAAATTGTGAAATTATTGATCTCAAATTTCTAAACCATGTCATTTCATTTAAAATGACTTAGGAGCAACCGCTTCAACGATTTTTTAAGCCCGCAAAGTGAATTAATAAAGACCAGCATTTTACTAAAATCGCGGTCATATCAAAAGTTTTACAAAAGCCGCCAAATTCCTTTTGCACGAAACGCAATTTTAAGGCAGAAGCAGACAGGCTTACATAAGCCGGTATTTGAAAACATGTCAAGTTAATAATAGTTTGTGGCGAATTTTACCAAGCATTTAACGAAGAAATCGGTTTTAAACAGTATCCGTTGCACATAAATAAAGATATATTTCACATCTTAGTAATCCATTTAGAAAAATAGGTCTTAAAGATGCATATCTAAAAATAAATCGGATAAAGCTTCCAAAAAATTATGGTTGTGAACAAAATTTTTTTTAGAATTCCTTATATTTTCAGCAATTAGAAGATTTTATAGGTAAGGTATATTAGAGTTGTATCTTTTTTTTTTTGTTTATTCGCAATTGACTGCTTTCTACATACAGTTTTCGTCCTAAACAGCAACAATCATTTGCAGATTTAAAGTCCCATATTATTAATGCAACGCAACTAGTCCATTTCGATGAACATTTTCCGCTAATACTTATTACTGATGAGTCATCTTTTTAAGTCGGCGTATTACTTTCCTATTTTTAGACGATGGCACAAAGAGATAAAGCATAAACTTAAGTACAGCCAAAAGGAAGGACTTTTGATAATATTTCAAGTCAAATGCTTTCACCGTTATCTATATGAGATAAATTGATAACTGATTACGAACCGTTTGAAGTTACTTAAGATATGGTATCTTATGTTAGGTACAAAACTCTCCTCTCTAAATGAATACTCTTTGCCATTCCTTCATTATATTCAACAATACACTTCTTTATCTTCAGTAAAATATATATATATACAAATAAAGATCTCTCCATAACCAGCCCCAACCGAAGAACATAGACTCTCTCTCATAGACAATTAACATTGTTTTATTATATTGAAAAAAAAAAACGTTGTGAGAAGTCCTTGATTATTTTAAACAATATATATTAAAGTTATTAATAATTTTCACAATATTGGCTGGATTGGTTTTACATATATTGTACTATATATAAGGGACTAACCTGAATATCCAGGTACAACACTATTAATTTCTAAGTAGAGAAAATCACATTCGCGAGTCCATGCTGTTATGTACTTTAATTAATTTTAAAGCGTTGCTTGGACTACATATGGTTGAGTACACAAATTAAGTTACTAAAGCCACAATCAATTGGCTCTCACCAGTTAGTTTGACGCATTGACGCAGTCGTTCTGAGAATTCGTTGATTACCAGAATTCTAAATTCTTTGCAGCTGTCGAATATTAAATTATAGTTGCAATTACGCCTCCAGAAGAGAGATACGGTCAGGACCGAAGAGGCCCGTACGAATCAGGACGCCAATTTGAAAAAAAGCTCCAGACATCATCAGACATATCGATGCTTGACGATGTTTGACAATAAATAGGCAACAAGACTGCACAACCGGAAGAACTGTAGCGTGTAACGATTGGCAAGGTTTTAAAAGAGAGTCTGTATTTGCGGGCACGCTGTAGAATCCGGCTCTCGCTCGTCGGCTTTGGGGGTGGAGGTCTTGCTTGTACAGGCTCTGACACTTGCTACACATTCTTTTATTAAGCTAAGAAATTAGCGTGCTTGCGACAAGAGAGAAAACAAATTTTTGCAGAAATCGGAAGAGAAAATAAACAAATTCAGGAAGAAGGATAGTAAGAGAAAAGAGAAAGATTGTGAGAAAGTGAAGAAGCGAAGCCACTGGTGTTATTGTGGTCGCATTTGCCCTCCCAACCTATGATCACCTTCCTTGGAACATGTCCGGTGACCCCTTTGATACCCTACGACCGTGGGTACATCAGCAGAGTTCAATAAGAATGTTTTAGAGACTCATGATTTTTAATAGATAATAGCATAGGAATTTGGAAATAAAAACATTATAATAGATGGAAATATATTAAGATTAAATTATACAATAGAATATTTGATAAATTAAAACTAAATGAAAAGTAAGAATTT
>VNKC01002983.1:0-26254 GCA_008042775.1 Drosophila pectinifera
CCAAAACAGCCTTGAAAACAGCGATTCGGAATATATATGGCTTTTGGCTGTCATTCCATTTTTGGCCAAAATATGCTCTCCAGAAGACATCATATATACGAATTTTTGGGTCCTTAAATCGGTAGTTTTTTACCCTAATTTATTGAACAAATCAGAGTTAAGAAAAAAATCATTGCTTAATTAAATAAGATTTTAATGGCGAATCGAAATATATATGGCATTTGGCTGTCAATCCATTATTGGCCATAATATGCTCTCCAGAAGACATCATATATACGAATTTTTGGGTCCTTAAATCGGTAGTTTTTTACCCTAAATTATTGAACAAATCAGAGCTAAGAAAAAAGTCATTGCTTAATAAAATAAGACTTTAGTGGCGTATTTTTGGGTCTTAAAATCGGTTTTATATCCATATTAAAAATATTCATAACAAAGTCAAAACAGCCTTAAATTCAATTCGGAAAGCAGTTCTGTGTTGGTCTTTATGTGGTTAATTAATCTGCATATCGACTTTAGAAATTAAAGAAAATAAAATTTTTGTCAATTTTTGACAATTTTAATGATGTAACCCCTTATAAAATTTTCAAAAAATGGGCAAAATTTGTGTTTCCTATATTTTAATTTTATAAAATTAAGATTTTAATGCCGAATCGGACCATATATGACATTTGGCTGTCACTGCAGTTTTGGCCAAACTATGATGTTAAGAAGATATGTATTTTTGGGTCTTTAATCTGAGCTTCGCAGAAATTATAGCATACTTTTAAGGGTACCTACAGAGCAGGGGATTCCAGCTAAATCAGATAAACTTTGTGGGCTAAAGGAAATTAGTTCTTAAATCAAATATAATAAAAATAATACATCTCTAAAAAATCTTTACATTAAACCTACTATGTGGTAAATCATAATTCCAGTCTAAGTAAGCGATGCCCAACGAAATCACATCTCCGCCTGTGATTGATTTCCCCCCTTCTCAATCTTTAGCATTTCCTTACAATGGCAAACATTTCCATGGAACTTGGCAAAGTTCCACATTAAATAGTGATTCGTTATGGCTTCCTCAAACGATTCCGAGTCCCCAGAATTACCACAAGAGTTCATGCCGTGGTCTGGGGCACAGACTCCATAACAACTCCCTTCGCAGGGCAAACAAAATGCTTATCGAACAACAGTTTTTATCGGAGCTTATGCGTCATGGCAGCGGGCACAAGGAGCCGCCACTCCTACTCCTGCTCCTGCCCCTTGCCCTTACCCTCTGCAGTATTGTCCTGAGTTTTTGAAATGCTTTTAGTGAACGAAATTGCGCAATTGTGGAGCAATCAATGCGAGGCCAAAAAAGTGTTGGGCAAAATGAAGTGAAGTTCAAGACACAGGAAATAAATAAGTTTATAGAACTTTATATCCTAAAATGCAGAGTTTATAAATATATATTAATCAGGATAAAACAAAAGGAAAATATATATAATATTTTCATAAAACTTTTGTTCTGATCGATGTCTACTTTTATAAAGGCATACGTTCCTATAGACTTTCTTATTATCATTTCTTTTCAATTTTTCAATTCAGTTTTTCCCCATTGCAAATACAAACAAAATCTATACTTTATTTAAATCTAAACTGGTTTACTATTTTCCTTAATAATTATGAAAGTGTGGAGTTACTCTCCCAATATTTTCAGTGTGAAAGTCAAGTGTTAGATGGAAATGCAACAGCAGACAATAGGTTGCGATGCCAACGGTCTGGAATTGGTCTGGGCCTCGTCAAAATTGCGTTGCTGTTAAATCGTGCAGAACCTGATGCGATTATGGCCATATCTAGTGCACTTTAGGCTCCATGTGTTACTCGACAAAAAGGTGGAAGTGTCTCAACGAGTCTGAGCAATTAGCAAAATATTTTACAGAAGCTTCCCCTATCCAAAGTCTACTTTTGGCAATCGCATTAAGTGATTCCCGGGGCTAAGCATCCTACTTAGTGCCCATGGCTATAAGTCCCGAACATTAAGAAGATTAATTCGCAAAGTCGCTTGTTGTTATTGTTGTTTTTCTTTTTTTTATCCGGCAAATCTCAGATAACGTTATGCATCATTGTGTCAAAGATTTGACAAATCTTCGGAAGGGAAAAATAAGGAACTGGGACTATTTCACATTTCTCAAGTTGAAATGCGAAACCAGCTCTCGTTTTCCCCCATCGATTCTGCTCGCACTGTGAAAGCAATCATTAAATAAGAAAAGTTTGCTTGGGGAAACTGGCCCTGTTTGGCCGGGAAAACAAATGCAAGGAGTTTGATAAACTCACACACAAGGACCCCAAAACATTGCGAAAAAATCGCAATAAAAAGCCAGGACAGGACAGGACGTTGCCCCGGCTCAGTTGCCATTTAATAAAGCCTCACAAATGGAATGACTTGCCTCTCAGTTCTCCCTTCTATTTTATTTTTCCCCGCTTTCCTTTTTCTTTTTTTTTTTTTGCCACACAGCAAAGTCAGCAGCGTAACCGCAACACGTTAACGGTTTCGGTTTCACTTTGTGATTTACAACAACTGAAATCGGGGGAGGCTGAGGCCTCGGGTCTATATCCTCCTTCTCAGAAACGTCTGCTATCCTGGCTTCAGTTATTTTTTTGTGATGTCCCGAGCCCGGCGCGCTCATGTGTGAAAAGGTACTTTGGGAGTTCCCTCAGACTGCTGTCAATTGTTCTCCTCAGATCCCAGATCTCCTGCTCGTCGGGCTGTTGCATTTTGGCCGGGGTTAAGATATTCCCGGCAAGATATTAAATACCCTTCCGTTTTGCTCTGGGTATCCGGCAAACACCAGTATACAAATTACCTTCCCAGGGGAAACCATTGATTTTGGCCGATTATTTTGATATGCTTTGGATTTTATGTTGATTTGATGGCAAGATTTTATTGGGGACACCACAGATATTTCTCTTATTTTCTTATTACGATAAGATATTCCGTTCATATTAAGACAAAAGTTGCATAGAAAAATAATTAACTTTCTGTACACAATTAAAGTACAAGTTATATAAGTTTAATCAAGGTTTAAATATATATGATATGATATTTCATNCCTTCTATTTTATTTTTCCCCGCTTTCCTTTTTCTTTTTTTTTTTTTGCCACACAGCAAAGTCAGCAGCGTAACCGCAACACGTTAACGGTTTCGGTTTCACTTTGTGATTTACAACAACTGAAATCGGGGGAGGCTGAGGCCTCGGGTCTATATCCTCCTTCTCAGAAACGTCTGCTATCCTGGCTTCAGTTATTTTTTTGTGATGTCCCGAGCCCGGCGCGCTCATGTGTGAAAAGGTACTTTGGGAGTTCCCTCAGACTGCTGTCAATTGTTCTCCTCAGATCCCAGATCTCCTGCTCGTCGGGCTGTTGCATTTTGGCCGGGGTTAAGATATTCCCGGCAAGATATTAAATACCCTTCCGTTTTGCTCTGGGTATCCGGCAAACACCAGTATACAAATTACCTTCCCAGGGGAAACCATTGATTTTGGCCGATTATTTTGATATGCTTTGGATTTTATGTTGATTTGATGGCAAGATTTTATTGGGGACACCACAGATATTTCTCTTATTTTCTTATTACGATAAGATATTCCGTTCATATTAAGACAAAAGTTGCATAGAAAAATAATTAACTTTCTGTACACAATTAAAGTACAAGTTATATAAGTTTAATCAAGGTTTAAATATATATGATATGATATTTCATATCGTAATCGTATCCAAAAGACTGAAATTTTAAACTTTATATTACCTATTTATATACTAACTGACAAATCTTATTGATGAATTAAAATAACCCTATTAAATTAGTCACCGAAATAATTTCAGGTATTTATTTTTGTACAAATGTATGATTTGGTGACTTGGTATATGCGTCAAAGGACCTTCTCATGGAATTAAAATTCAAAATCAGTCGGTGGCCATTTCCAAGTCATTAAATTCATTTGCAGCCGAATGCCAAAGTTAAACGAATGAAACTTTCCACGTGCCGCCCATAGATAAGGATAGATAGCAACAAGGGGCGGCACCGTTGTCCCAACAACCTGCCAGGACCTCCACCCACATCCAGATCCCTCTTCATCCCCGGCAGTGGCAAACTTGGAGTGTTATCAAGCGGACAGCATCGTGCATATATTACGCGTAAATTGCCTTGGTATTCATTGCGCAGAGCTAATAGAAATGTCTGCTAGTTAATTTAGCGTCATGAAGTTGTCCGAATATTTCTCGGGCAGGCCTTTCTCCCCTTCGGTTGCCTGGCAATGGATCAGACTTTGAAGTGGTCAGAAAGGGAGGCACATTTTGGGATTTTCCAGGCAAATATTCATCAGTGTTCAGCTTGGAAAACTTGGAGAAAATATCTATTAGATTAATACATGTTTCTTAAAATTTGGAAATCAAAATCGAACTTTTAGTTTTATTTATATTTTGCTTAGAAATCTTGTAAGTTTTATTTACTCATTGAATTTATATATATTTATATATTTGTCACAGTATCTAATATCATTCTGAATAATTTAACTTTTAAAATTTGCCTATTTTATTCTTCAATAACATGGTCGTTACTATTAAAATTATTATCATTTAAGGCTGATGCTATTTTTATATCATGTGCTTCATTTTCATTTGTTGATGTTTCTGCAGAAGATTCCTCTTTTTCAGTTAATTCTTGATTATTTTGTATATTTGTTTTCTGATCTTTCGGTTTACTTGAAGGTTCGTCCAAGGAGACTTGGGATATTCTCGGCATTCCTTTGAAAGTCTTGAGGAAATGTAGCCTAAACTTTTCTTCCAAGTCCTCAGAATGGTCCTGCTGTCTATGCATTTTCCTTGCGAAATCTGTTTTGTCATCCAAAAGATCATCACTTAAATCGGAATTAAGTTCTTCATCACTTGAATCTGTACTCTTCCGAGACCCAAGGGTTGTATTCATAGAACTCAAGAAGCTGTCTAAGTTCGATCCAATATGGGAAATATCATTATTAATTTTTTCTGCTTTAGAACTCGTTGTAGCAGGTGAAATGTAGGTTTGTTTATTGAGTACAACTTCTTCAGACTTTTTAAATTTACGATCTTCTTCAGCGTTTATTGGCCTTCCATTGTAAGTTTGTGAAGATTTTGAAGCTTTCTCAATGTTTTGTTCATTTTTAGTGATAGAATTTTGAGAAGATTTAGCGGTTTCCGCCAGTTCCGGAGGGAACTGTGGAGATTTTATTTTTTTCATTATGATTTCCGAAAATACATATTTATTTTACTGATGATTTTCTATATTTTTCATAGCCTTCTTCTTGTGAAGTAGTTGTCAAAATATTTGTTTGCTTGCATTTTATTTTGTATATCTTTTTTGATTAGAAATTTCAATTGGTATACTTATTACAATAGTTATAAATATAAACTTGAGTAAATTATGAGAGAATGCAAAATAATTTTGTTATTGTGCTTTTAGTCTTTTAATTTAGCTTTATTTAACATTTAACATTATCCTCAATACACTTTCCCTATTTTTTTTAACATAATTTTTGGTGACTGTTTGGGAGTACTTGATCTTTAATGTAAATTAAATTTGTTCATATTTTACACAAAAACTTGATAGTTAGAAATTGCGAATGGTGATATTCGTACGTGGCCTACACGTAAAAAAGGAAAAGGGGAAAGCTGGAAATAAAGCTCAGAAAAAAACGTCCTTGACAGGGCAAACTATTTGTGGCTGAAAAAATAGGGACCATTGACGTCAGTAGACTAAGTGCACTGTTAAAAAATAGCTAGGTGAATGAAATAGAATCTCAGTCAGTCAGCAACCCCTTTCTGGCAGTCAGCGACTTCTCCTGCCATCATCAGCAACCCCTTTTTTTGACGACACTCCATTAATTGAAGCCCCTGGATTACGGAAACGGCATTGTCTTGCCGACACCCGTGGCGAAGTCCTGTCTCCGCATCTCGATGCGGACAAATCTCTATAATCCCGATAATTTCGTTAATGGCTTTAATCACTTACTCGCAGGCTCGAAAGGATTATTTTGCAGAAGGAGCGGGCATAATTTAAATTTCATTTAATTTTATGCTTAGCTCAGCGAAATTCACTCGAATGGCGGCCATTGCGACGTCGAGTCCTGGCTCCTCCTTTTGCTCCGGTGTCCTTGTATGCAAAAGGTCACACACACACGCCCACACACACTCTCACACGCTACAGGATTCTATATATATAAATACATGGAAGGCTGTTTACCTAAGCGCCACAATAACATGTATCTATATACACCCAATTAGGCAGCTACAATTGTTGCCACTCGCCAGCGGGGAAACTCAACACTCGGCTCTGGGAAACTCAACTCGAAAGTTTTCCCCCCGTGCGGCGGGGTGAGTTCCCCGGAAAGCTCCGTCCTTGTGGCGGCAGCTATAAAAACCAAGGCCCCGTCGCTGGCGCCACACACAAACCACAATCGTCGCCCGAGAATCGGACGTGAGGAGGTGGAAAGTCCCGGAAAAGCAGCAGCAGTAACAGCCAAAAGCAACCGGAAGGGGAATCCCCCTAAAGGAACAGAGATGCCCTGGCCTGGACCTCGATCGCTGTGGCAGCACTGCCGTCGGAGCTGGCGGAGATGTGGCCACGGCAACAGAAGTGGCATCCAGCTCTCGGTGGCCTGGACACGATATCAAAGGATTCCGTAATCCTGGAATCTACCACCGCTTGGGAGGAGGCTTCACCGCTGCTCCCCTGCTATAATATCTCTCAATGAACCTAAAGAATATCATAGCAACATCATATCAATCCATATCGATCTAGACCCTATGATTAGCCAATTGTTTTTATTGTGGTATTGTTTTGTATTTGATTGGAAAACAAATGTGATTTAAAAAATAAATAAATTACTTATCATAGTAATAACTCAATCACATGTATTATTGATTAGTTCTTAAAAGGAAAGTGGGGGTGCGAAATATTCTTGGAATACTTTGGTGTTGTTGTTATAATTATAAATTTGGGTAATATTTGTACTTTTCTGAGGTCGTATTATTTATAGAATTAGATATACAGATTACAGAAATATATAAATATTTTAAGTTAGAGGATTTAAAAAGGCTATCCAGCTCTTATTAATTTATAAATATGGATAAAGTCTAAGATACAAAAGGCAACTTAAGCTAACCGCCTAGCAAGGAATTATTATTTTATTATTCATTATTTTTAAAAATGTTAAAACATGTTTTTTAAATATTAATTAAATCACTTGTTACGTATTAAACATTTTAATATCAGGTAGAATCCGTTAATATTTTAGTTTTCAGTTAAATAATTAACAATCTCCCATTTGTAAATACTGTAATTTTATAAATTAGTTTTAAAATGTACGAATGCCTTTATTTTGGTTTTATTCAGGCATAATATTTGTTATTAATGGACTTGGAAAATGTTGTTAGGCAAATGTTGATAGGATGTCGTTGAGCAACACCTTGTATCAAGTATAAAAATTTGATAAATAAATATATAAATACCTAACTTAGTATTAGATTATATTTTTATTAAAAAATATATATACCTAACTCTATTATGTGAATATATTAATATGATTCATTAAGATATTGTTTTTAGTTTGACAAGTACTGTTTTTTACATACATTCTATAAGTAGCTTTTAACTTTTGCATACATAATTAAATGGTTTAATCTTACTTATTAATTTGTATTGTAGTTTACTGTTTATTGAGTAAACCTATATTTGATTCACGAACTTGTGTCTCTCTACTTGGGATATGGAAGCTCTAGAAGTTTTATTTATTTTCCATTTCAACTAAGAGGTAATAAAACCAGCGAAGAGCAAACAATCGATGTGATTGAACCATGATCATCATACAAAAGCCGCCATCAAGTTGGCAAATAACCCGGCCTGTTTCGCCTCCTCCGAGCAAGACGCTCGAAAGTAATCAAAAAACTTTGCTGAATTGTGGTGGGCGGTGATAAATTTGCATATGTCAACACGAAAGAGCAGCAACAATTGCCCCGAAAGACAATTTATTTATTTATCTCGAAGGTCCGGAGGTGGAAGGTGGCGGGCATTGGAGCGCAAGAGATACATTTGCCCGATGAGCAGAGTTGAAATGTTAATTACACGAGTTCCAGGGGTTGTTTCCCCCGCTGCAGATACACATGGCAAACAGTTTAAAAAACAGTCGAGAGCGGTGTTTAGACACTGGCTAAGCAAACAAGCCGCCTCGGCTGGTCCCTGATTTGTTTGCTCAGCTCTTAATCAGGCCGAGTTCTGAGCACTTTCCATCGAGAGCCGTCGGCAGTGAAAGTTTAATATACCATCGATAGCCCCGGGCAGCAATATCGACTGGGCTAAACGCTGACAAACATCGGTCCAAGTCAGGGGATGTTCCGCCCATCCCATCCCATCCCGTATCCTGTATCCTGAATCCTGACATTGATGAGGTGTGAATGCCACCGCAGAGTCTGCCTTTGTTTTATGCCTTCATCACTGCGAATGCTGCCGTTGTGGCATCCACTTGAGGTTAATTGAATTTCATAGCGTCCTTGCTAAATTGAAAGCGTTTTTTCCCCATTTAAGCTGGTTAGTCGAACTCCAGGCAGATGGCGAAACGTAGGTAGTATTATTAATTGAATCTGATGGTAATTGAAAAGTTTTCAGGCCACGTAATTTGATCTCGCGGCACAGAGTTCTATTCGGGCATTTTGGAATTTGTTTACTATGATTTTCCACAAAACAAAGGTTGATAATTGAATTTAATAGACATACATCAATAGAAGTTATGTGTTTGCAAATAAGTTTAAATTGAAGAAGTGCACATTTTAGGGAACAATTTCTGTGTGTGGTTTCTAGAAATATTAAAATAATGAATATTTAATGTTTAAAATTAGATAAATAAAGTATAAACGCAGCAAATATTAACTAAATAAAGAATAAACATATTATATATTATCTATATACTGCAGTTTTATTGTTTATTTTCTAATATTGTAAAGCAAAACATAATATTCAATAAAAAAATACATAAATCTAAAGAATATGTATATTCAACAGATATTAACAGAGTTCGGTTTATAAAGCCAATATGTTCAAGGGAAATTATATTTCTTTTATGCAAGTATTTCGTATATTTCTTAAATAAATAAAGTGTTTCCTTTGTAAAATCTAATTTATTTTGAAACAGTTTAGAAAGTGATGGTAGTTTTAACGTCTTTTTTATCAACTTTTTTGAAGAACATGTTTCCCCCAAAAAACCCCCACTCTTGAGATTACCCTGTAGTGTAAAAATCTTAAGGCAGCAAATTTTTATTTATTGTTTGACAACTTCCCATATCGAGTTTCCCAACTTTGGCGACACATTAAAAGGATTTGGTTTGGCACGTGCCTCTGCACACTTGAGATGCGTGAAGGAAAATAAAAATGAAAGCGGCTCTAAGCACTTCTGGGTGGAAACTTGAGGAAAAGCGCGAAATTAGCATTTATTTTCAAAGAGCCTGTTTATTTAGCTATTTATTCAATTTTAATTTCAATTTTTTCCCGCACTTCTTCCTTAGAACAATCAGTCACGGAGGCAGAAGGAAATAGATGCGATTACATTTAATTGAATTTTTTCCGCGCTCTGTTTGCGCAGGGAAAGCCAAAAACAGAATTGAATGTATTATATTACCAATAAGGAGGAAAAGGAAAAATAATAAAAATGCGGCGCGCAATTGGCAATACAAAAGAAAAGTGGAAAAACGTGATGCCGGCTAGTATTCAAATTTCAGTACATTTCTTCGTGGGGGAGACTGGAGCCGAGCTTGTTAGGTTAAAGTTGCCTCATGCATTATTTATACGAACTAACAAGCCTCAAGTTGTCATAAAAATCCGGCACAGAAATTACCTGTTGATGAGCCGCAAAGCGCTAGTTTAACCCTCAATTACCAGGCCTCTTGGGGGTGAAATTGAACCACATGAGCGAGGGTAAGGTTTCCGTCTCGCCTTCGGCGCTGCCCCCTGAGGGAGGCATTAAAATTTTATCAACTCACCGGGTCTGATGTTGAATTAAGAAGCACTTGGCACGCTAAATCAATTTGCCATTTTATAAATCTTCATTTCGCACCTGAGACGTGATGGCGGCGGCCTCCCACCGAGCACAGCCAGCCACAGGTGGTCCTGCGATGGAAGGCAGGAATAAGGAGCTTTAAGCTAAGCCCTCGGCTGAAACGTGACTCTCCGGAGCTGCCAGGGATTTGCACTTTTATTTCTATTTATATTTTTGGCAAGCATTTTGCCCACTACTCGTATTTGCATTGCGAACCCATTTCAATTAGCTAAAATGCCCCATTCACACCATTTGCCTGATTGTTTTTCCTGCCATTGCCTCTGACCAAATGTGTTTTTTCGGAGCAGTTCATTGCCCATTTGGGGGCATTTTTAATTTCTGTAATGCCTTTTGTGATCTCTGAATGTCTGAATGGCCGCCAAGTGCACTCGAGCTGCGTTGTATTGTTACGTTTATTGTCAACGACAGTGAGCTTTTAAGAAAATTATACAATTGCATTATGACGCCGCACTGACCACTCCGGAGGCTGTGAGAGTCAATGGCACTCGAATTCTTCTCTGAAGACTTTCTGCACAGGCGAAATTTGTACAAAATAATATATATCTAAAGTATATAAAGAAAAACTTTAATAGTTAATATCACCTGCTTTTGAGAGAATATTTTGAGAGTTTAAAATACCTCTCAACCTCAAAGCTTTGCCTCGCTGGCACTCTCCTTAGTTTAATAGACAAAACATCACTTTTTCTGAGAACTAAATTTCACAGACTAACTTTCTGTAGTTAAACTACTTTAAGCTCATATTAAAATTCCAAATTTCTTTGGATATACAGGTCTATTGAACTACAAGCTCCCATTTTCTCTGTGTATCTCTAACGTTAAAGTTTAAATTTTCGCTCGTATATCAAACGCATTGGCAAGGAGGCGGTCCTATGGGCCATGCCACAAGCAAAAAGCGCAATCCGTGGGAAAGGGAACTTTGTATTACAAATCGCTCAACGGGCGGCCCACGGAGGACGGACTGTCAATGCCTTTTTTCAGTCGCTGGGTGGCATAAATTATGACCGCCCGGCGTTCGTTTCCCGCTCCCATCTGAACTCGCCCGCCGCCCCTCCACACTGCGGTTATTAAAATGCTCAATGCTCTTACCCATACCCCAGTCGGGATCCGTACTCCGCTTTTCCGCCCACGACTCCAGTTCGAGTTCGAGTTCCCATTGTCGTCAGACAACTGAAAAAAAGTGTAGCACACTTGCCGGCGCCGACTAATGGCAACTGAAGTACCAAAAATACAGTGGCACCAGCCCATTATATTCAGTTGCAGAGTAGATATTATCAGGGAAATCTGTTATTTAATATATAGGAAATAATAATAGCAATTATATGCATCTTATTTAATTTAGTTTATATTTTTTGTTTTCAAGGAAAGCAGTTTTTCAAGAGAGGAAATAATTATAGTATTTAGTTATTTATTTATCCTTTTTATATACTTATTATCTGCTCTGGAACTTTATCAAAACTTTAAAAATAGTTCGTTTAAATCTATATTTAAAATTAAAGTTTAATCTATGGTAATATTCCCTCCTTATATTAATAATTAATTTAAAAAAATATATGTATAAACTAGGACATAGAAAAATATATATAGATTTCTATATAGACTCCTAGTTAAATACTTTTAAATATATAGTACTCTATATATATTATTTTATGTCCTAGTTAAATACTTTTAAGTATATAGTACTCTATATATTTTATTCTTTGTCCTTGTTAAATACTTTTAAATATATAGTACTCTATATGTTTTATTCTATGTCCTGGTTAAATACTGTTAAATATATAGTAATCAGAATGTTATACCTTTATCCACTGTCCTTTGTGTTGTCTAAGCTTCCTTTCTGCCTGATAATCAATAAAATGTTTTGGCATTTACTTTCATTGTTTGCTGCTGATGCTGCTGCTGTTGCTGCTGCAACGCCCCTGCAGCCACGCCCACGCACAAGGACTATATTTGCATATTTCGAGTGGCAACTGGCAAGGCATATTGCCGGTTTTTATGTTATATCCTGCCGTTCGCCGTGCTCAAGTCCTTGGCACCGGCTCGTGAATTGTTTCACTGTCGTCGTTCATTTGGGTTGATGTCCCAAAGACTGAGGACACAACATAAAAGTCGCTTAATCTACTTAAATGCCTTTGAGTTTGAAATCTCCCTTTCTTACGGCTTGCAGCGGAAGGATCTTACACAGAAATAAAGAGAGTTGTTTTCTCTGCGTTTAAAAATATTTAAAAATTTCTTTATAACATATATTTATATATATATATAATTAATCTACTTAAATGTCTTTGAGTTTGAACACTCCCTTTATTTTACGGCTTGCAGCGGAAGGATCTTACACAGAACTACAGAGAGTTGTTCTCTCTGCGTTTAAAAATATTTAAAAATATCTTTATAGCATATATTTCTTTATATATAATTAATCGTTAATTACAGCCTAAATTTTAGAGTATTTATATTATATAATTACCATTATTTTTCTGTGTGCATAATAGTCTTGAGACAGCAACCCCCTTTTAGGACGGCGTTATTAACATGGATTTATGGCGTATCGTTCGACGACTTAGGGCCGCTATTAGCACACAAAGATGTAAACAAGTTGGAACCAGGCAAGGAAGAACTTTCGCAGCAGCAGGACTCGGCTTTGGCTCACATGTCAATCAAGGCGCCAGCCAGTCTGGCAAGGTAACAAGGCAGAAAAACGCAAATTTAAACTGGAAGCTCGAGGAGGAAGGTAGCATCGGATAATTTCAATTAAAAATGCCTTTGAAAAGGCATTCGGTGGCTGACTGGGCAACCAGGACAAAGGCTCCTCATTGATGTCCTTGTCTCGCCGTATCAGCAGTTTTAAATCAGGGGTGGCTCCGGGGTGAGAGCGATCTGATACGGGGTGGCACTGCAGCTTAATTGAGTTTCGCTTTGACGGCAACCGCATAAAAGGCGCAACAACTTTTAAGTATTCGCATTCGCAGCAATTAAAGCCCTGCCTCCGCAGGACTCTCGTCTCAGGCCAGGAAATTTAATATTTTTCTAATGAGGCCAAAACACATTTTGCGGCTTCATCATACAGCTGACCAAAGGGGCCAAAGGGACTTACAGGGCTTAAGTATTATCTTTAATTTAATATAGAAGATAATGATTTATTTCTACTTCTTTCAAGCTGTGAGATTTATTTTCTATATTACGATTTATTTTAATTATTATTTTATAGTTACCAAAAGGTTAACTAACTTTGATTTAATATTTGACTGTCTTTAGTTGAACCAGAATAGTTTCTAAACAATTTTCAATATATTCTATAGTTTTCTACTAATACTTTGCCAACTTCCTCTGCCTGACAGACTCTCCCCTGGAACTTTTTTAATATTATCACTCCGTTACGCTGAGATTTGCACATTTTCCATGGCCAGTTTTGGGGGTGCATAAATATATACATAAATACGTACGTATATATATATATATCATAAAGTTATCAACTTGACGAGCTTGTTGTTGCGATGACGCTGCAAACAAATTTTCACAGTTAACAATGGGCTCGACGTCGTCGCTTTTTGGAAGGATGGAACCACCACGTCCACGCCTGTCACTCCGCAGGAGTGAGTGGAATCCGGCGTAAAGTCATTTTGTCAGCTTGTACCCCCGGCCCGTCCCACCCCCGCCGGCACTCATGATGCTTGATGGCAGCATAATTGATGCACTCGAGCGTAAGTGATTAGATTCATTATGATGCCTGGCAGGCAATGGCAACGTCTGGATCAAATCGGGGAAGAAGCCTCCAGTATCAGGTGTCCACCGGCGAATTGAAATGTTTAAAAATTTATAATAACTCCGTAATACTTATTTAAAGCTTTGGAAAACCAAAAGGTCCTAGCTGGGACTGCCCGCTGCTGCCAAATGATGTGTGACAACATTTTTATTGCCCATTCTCGGTCACCCCCGTCCACGCTGGGTAGGGGTAAAAGCCAACGTACGCCAACATTAATCAAGACATTCTCGGGCCTCAGATACACATTTATATTTATGCATTTTGAGGGTAAAACACAAAAAACCAAGCCGCGCCAACAATGAGCGGCACACGCCAGGCGACAAAAGCATTTGCTTCCGGTATACCGCCTGTGCCACGGAGTCCTTCTTACACGGATACAAAAAATGGTCCTTAAATATTCCTAAGAATTTTCAGGGTACTATAATATAATTAATATTTATATACTAATTTATATTTAATATTTTAATTTAATATTTATATACTACTAATATATTTTTTAAAAGTCTGAACCCGTAAAGCAGCCCTGCAATGCAGTTAGTATTTGCTTTTAAAAAGGATGAATAAATATGTATATATTAATTATAAAATGTAGATAAAGCTCTATTGTTTCTAGTTTAAATATATTTCTTAAAATAATTTTCTTAAGAAACGATCTTTAAATTGAATATATGTAGATTTATTTCGTAGGAATATTTTTATTATTTTATTTATCTTGAAAGGAAAGTAAATATTTCCAGAGCTAAATATCACTTACTTCTTTAAAGTACTTTTCTACACCGGAAATTAAAATTGAATAAATTTATAAAATATCTAAGGAGAATTGCATTTTTTCAAGTGTATGGGAGGGAAAGGAGGAGGTATCCAAGGGTGCTTGGATGTTGCGTGAGTGGGTTCTGTGCATTCTAGCCTGAAATAAAGTTGCACTGACTGGCGCGCTTTGCCTTTTGTGTTTCGCTCTCATTGTTGTGCGGCAAGCGAGGGAAAAATGTATTTCAAATGAATAAATATTCCTTCTATGACCCTAATGGATTTCATTGTTGTCAAAGAGTTGAGCCCTAAATGGAGGCATATGCTAATTATACAGCAGAAAGCTAACCCAAAATATTGGGAATATAAATAGAAAAACTATATGGAATACTTTTGAAACAAAATGTCTATTAGAAAAATATTTATTGTAGTTTTAAGAGTAAAATATTCAAAAGGATGAATAAATACAAATACATTTAAAACTAGACTATTAATACTAGTTACTGATTTCTTTGATTATTTTGTAACATATTCTTATTCTTAACATATTTTATCTATTAGATTTTTATACACAAATTTACTTACATAATATTTTCTGGAAATTTACAAAATTCTGCAGAAGCCATCCGATTAAAGTAAAATCTATAGAACAGAGAGCACTACCTCCCTTTCCCTATTTTCTGGCCAGGACTCCCTTCATATCTCTCCCGCTTCCAGCTATTTGCACACAAACAAAAATAAATATTAAATCTCAGGAATCGCTCTGGGCCAGAGACACCCTGGAACCGGCAACCCCCGACCTTTGACCTCATCCCCGGCCTTTGGTTTATTACTCTTAGTATGTGGCACGCTTATCGACGAGCGCAGCGTTTAGTTTTGTGATTGAGTGGGAGGACGTGTGGATTGACAGCATGAGTCTGCAGGATCAACAGAAGCTCATCAATTTCCCGGCCCCCGACTTTTCCTGGGAAAAGCCTTCTTGCCTGTTTTCTACGGATTCCGAATTGAATTTCATCCGCTTTTAAAGTCGTCACATTTTCCAGCTGGTAATTAAAACCGCTGTGAAACCCTTTACTGACAGTTATCCTTGGCTGCTCCTTCCACCATTCACCCGTAAATCACCCAACGAAAAGCCATACATCATAGACACCACGGGGAATCCCCCAAAAAAATCTCACAAAGATGACACAGTCTGCAAAAGTTATTTTGTAATTAGTGCAAAAGGCGAGGACAACGGGATGCGGCTTGAGGGACGACGCAACAAGCCCAACAGGATAATGATGATTACGCTGGCGCAATGAAATTGAAGACGACTTTCGGCCGAAGCTGCACTAATTACCGCTGACGTGCGGCGGGAGGCGAAGCCAGGACATCTATTCCCGGATCCCAGGATCAGCATGGGACTCAGGACTCCAACTCCCGGCCAGGGGGGTCTGTCAACTCAAGTTTGACACTTTTTCGCTGACGATTTATGAGTGCGGGCGAAAAGCTGCGTCCACTGATTTCGGCACAGTGGGAGGGCTCTTGAAAAATTGTTTAAGTTTAATATTTATTTTTAGAATTTATTGCAACCATTAAAGGAATATTGCCATAAGGCTTCCTTCTTTTAAATATACGTAATTTGTATTTTTTTGTATAATATATCGAGGATATGGTAATACTATAGAAATACTCCTTATTTTTTATTTTGCTAGCAACCTCTTCGATAGATTTGAGGTTATTAGGCCTTGGAAACTAAGGTTCAAAGATTGAAGTAAACATCTAATGAAGGATAAAAGTGACTGTTAAGAGTATTATATTAATTTTAATTTAATAAGTTTATTTTAATAATTTATATAATATAAATTTATTTTAGAAAAATCTTGTTAAGCTTTTTTTAAGTTATAACATATTAAATAAATGGTTACGTACTTGTTACAGAACCATTTCCCAAAGTTCAGAAACATCCACAGGGTTACTTAAATTGTAGGCAATAGACACAGTGTCATTTAGCCCCACTGTGCACCGTGGTACGCGGCCTGACACTCGACACTCTACCCGCCTGACAACGCCGCCACTTAGTTTAGAGTTTTATGGGCGCAATTCGATTATTCTTCATTTACGTCAATCAATGCGGCGGCTGTCTGTGCATCCCCTTAATCGCTTTGTTTAAATAGTAAAACGCTCTGTGGATCGGGGCATTTTTCGAAATTTAATATCACTCTCTTGAGTGCGTTGTGGTGGCTGCTGCTCCTGTTGATGTTTTGCCGCCGTCTTGTCTGCGAAAATGTCTGCCCCAATGTCTGCGTTTGCCTGTGTATCCTTTCAGAATGCGAAAATCCTTTGCGGCTGTTTTGTTGATTTTCATTTCATTTCCCAGCTTGGTTTTCCTATTTTTTTTTTGCTGTTCCTCCTGGGCTTCTTGTTTATTTCGCTCTGCTGTTTACTTCCGCAACTTTATTATAGCTTTTGGCTGAGTTGCAACTGCTGGGCTGTTTGCTTTATGCTTATGAGGGTTAGACCAACGCGTCGTATTAGCAACGTCGCCAGGCCATCCGAGGGGGAGTCCTATAATGGGGGGTTGCCTGGACCGGAAGCTGGGCTCTCTGGGAGCCGTAGGTCTCTTTTTTGAGGATTATGAATTGGCCCGGCTGCTGGGTGGCTGAGAATCGAGGCAGTTGCTCACACTGTTGACCAGGATTATTGGCTACTTTAAGTGGCCAGTTGTGGAGTGGAACTCAGAGATATCTCCACACATATATATGCCTAAATGGTAACTTAATCTTCTTTGAAGTTTCAAGGACTATTTAGGAAGTTTTAATCGGTACTGAACTCTTTTTTAGTAAACTTAATCTTTGCAAATTTTATTAATTTAGTTATTTCTAATGCCGTCAATAGGCGTAGTTGGTCTGAAACTGTTTTTCTTCAGGAAATATTTTTAAAATTTAATATATATATTGAATAGTCATTTTCAACTCTATAAAGTAAATATATTCTAATATATTATTTCTTTTGCAAGTAGCGTATATTATTATTTGATATATATATATGGCAGTCAAATTAACTATCGGAAGTATATTAGAACAAAACATATAACTTTGATGTCTTCAATCAAATGTGCAGCTTATGCGAGACATCGCAATTTTCCGATATAAGAACTATAACTTTAATTTTATACAAATAAGTTGTCTTATCATGTTATTAACTATTATAGAAACGATATAAAAATTAAAATTAAGAATTTCGATATATTTCAGTCTGTTCTCAAACAACTCGATATGTTGTAATTAATTTAAGATTTTATAAGCTTTTGATCTAACATTCAAATAAATAACAACAATATTTGAAAATAATTTAAAAGTAAGCATTTTATTAATTTAGTTTAAAGCCCATAAAAAACTAAATGTTAACTATAAGTCTATGGTTATTAAATTTTTAATATCTTTATATTTATAATAATAAATATAATAAATATTAGTTATTAATTATAATATATAATACATAGATTATATAATTTATATAAGTTTCATAATTTAATATAATACAATATTATATAATCTATATTTTATAATATTTATTTTTATTATATTTATTATTATAAATGTACTATCTTGTTAATATATATTTGAACAAATAATCCGAATTGAAATGTATTCTGCAAAGTTAGTTTAGGTTACAAAAATATAAAACACATTTTAGCTAAAATAATTATTAACCATTATCAATTCCCATAAATTACTTAAAATCCGAAAATCCTAAACATCCAATTAATCATCTATTTCCCATTTTTCAGATATTAGCCATACAATAATGTAAGTCCCTGTAAAATAAAAACGTACAATATATCTTTTAAAATAAATCAGTTGCTGCCATTAAAGTGGCTAGTAACAAATGGAAAGCCATTCGATTCGGATCGCATTGGTTCCACATATTTCAACCAACTGGGAGAGGAGTGCACGTATAATTCCAATCGATCAAATCGGCGGGAAGAGGACTAATTTATGAGAACGATACTACATTGTAGATGCTCATCCACAACCTGTGCATTTTCCGAACTTTAGAGTATTGTAGCTATTTTCGAATCCCCCCTCCCATCCGAGTCAGACAGAGAACATTTTCAAAATGGCTGACATTTCTGTGGGCTGTATGTACGGGAAAATGTCTCTGGGCCCGTGGAAAACAAGGGAAAATGGCCTGCCAACGTTTTAATAGCATTTCACGCACGACTGAGATTCGCATGCCAACCCAGGGGGAGTCCATGGATCCACCTATGTGAACGGGAGACGGGAGGACTCAGAGCCCGGCCTCTGATTGGTGCAGCCCGGCCAGGTGGCTCTGGAGCCCCAACTCCGGCCCCAAGTTGCCTTGCTACTGTTGCCATCCACCCTCGACCAATGTGACAGAGGAGGACATTCCGGCACAGCCCGTCCGGCTTCTCGGACCTGCGCACAGCGTTATCCTTCGTGCGGAGAGCTTTTCACCACAGCAAGTGCGAGTGGGACCGATGCCTCGATTATGCTGCGAAGGAGCATAATCCGGCGGCAGGACATCCATCTGGGCAGACAAGAAAGGCGAATGCCAGCCCCGTTAGTTTCACTTCGTGCGTTGTCTTGCTGAGGCCAAATCGCGAGCCTGGAGCTGCGGGTATATATCCTGGCAGAATATATGGAAAAATACATCAATAATTACTGGAATATAGTTGAAAATATCTGAATAATACTGTGCTAATCGAGAGTGTTTCAAAAAGTGCCAGATTCCTTTTGAATATTAATAAAATAACGCTTTTGTGACGGCTCGCCTCGTAACACCCTTGAAAAGAAAAATTCCAGTCTATATACTACGCTCCACCCCCTACCCCACACCGAAACAAATCCCATACCCACTCCCAATCCTTATATATATATATATATACACCAGATAGTTCTTTTGAGCTTGCGACTGAGACGGCTGCTTATGTATCCAGTGGCGACGCCTTCCAACCATCCTGCCACCTGTCCTCTGACGATCCTCGCTCTGGGGTCCACATCGCGGCTGGATGCGTCCTGGCTGGCACACAGTCTTCAGACAGAGTTGGATTCGGATCGCCATCCTTGGCGTCCTCGTGGTCCTGCCGCCGGTCTCGTGGTCAAACTCTGTCTGAATGTTGTCGTCCGACATTCTAAGTTTTTATTGCTTTACCCAAAACTTTTCACTTCCCTTTCGGTTCTTTAATTTATTTTACGGGGCGAGTGTTGTTCAGAAAATGTGAGACGGAAATTCAGCTAAAAAATTAACTTAAAAACTCTATATCTATATATATAATCAGGGATCATAGATAACTTTAAATCGTCAGAAATGTGTCTAAAAGTATGCTATTAAATTATTTGTATAGGATTAGTATCAGCCATAGCTTCCAGGGCTTTTAACTTTTCTAACTGAATAATTGCATACATTTTGGCACATTATTAATGATTTAAAATCAATCATAATTACCTAATAAACTCTATTGTCCTACTTCCAGCGTATCGCGTAGTGTATAATCAATCTATATAATCTGTTATCTGTGTACCTTATTTGTGATATCCTAACCAACCACAACAACAAAATAGTTCATAATACATAACGAATTTTGTTGCCTAACGAAACATAATTTAAGCCCAAAGCAACTAGCGAAAAACGAAAAGTTTCAACTGATTTGACGGTTACATAATCGCTCACAACGGCAAAATGGATTACGTAACTTTAGTGTGGCATGTAAGTAGGCGTAAGGCGCCAAGGTCAAAAGTACAACGATTTTTTCTGGGGTCTAAATGGAAAATTCTCTGAATGTTATGAAGTAAGTGGGAGTATTTTATAACAGAAAGATAAGGAAGTATTCAAATAGAATTTATAATAAGTTATGAGGTCTAGTTTTTTATCTTTAAGTCAAAAAGGAAGGTCACCTATAAAGCTTTATATTATTCAAGATAAGTTCGAACTCATTCTGTATAATTTTAACTGTTGTGATTGTATATTTATATAAATATATAAATACACTTTAAAAGTTGTCTAAAGTTGTTCATATTTTACGATAACATATATTGTAGAATAGTTTTACATACAATTTTAAGTGATTTTTAAAATACTGGTAATTTCTGTAGGAACACCGATATAGTAATTCAAATTCTTGGTTGGCAGCCAGACCATTTTCTCACAAAAAAATTAAAACATTTTGTTATAAAACATTTAAATACATTTTTATTTAAAGTATTAAGTATTTTAATTATATAGTAGTATTTAGTATTTAATAGTTTATGCCAAAGAAATCTAACAATAAACTTCGATATTCAAATTATAGTTTCAATTAAAAAAACAATTTCTATAAGAGCCTAACTAACTAACATATACTCTCTCTCCGGCTAACCCTTCAGATGAGGGCTTACTGCCAACCGAAATAAGACACTCAGATTTCAGACACACACACTAAATGAAGCATAAAAGGCAATCAAAATAGCCAACAAAGCCAGAAATATTTACAAAATGCTTTCCCGGCCCACAAACTGCCCCGAGACCCACCCAATAGTCATCCCCCGAGGAAATTTATGAACATAAGCCGCTTACAAGAAATGTGCAAAATGCTGAAATTGTGCGGGGCTTTTGCTTATCAGCGAGCGAACACAAATCGGCGTACACATTAATAACCCGTACAAATCTCCTTTGCAGGCACTGTAACTGGAAATGCAACAACTCTCCGGCCGAACAGCGAAGTTATATGGCGGCCCAGTGAGCAGCGAGCGAGCCAACCCGAAAATAGAGTCATCAAATTTGTGCCGGCTTCACGGAAATTAACCGCCGCCGATTCGCCACGCTTATATACACGGCAATCCGCCGTGAAGTAGGCAACACAACACATTTATGCGCACAAGTGATAACAGCGGAAGAGCGGAACAGCCAGCGAAGCACAACACAGGCGCTGACTCAGGCGGAGGACTCAGCGATCCGGAGACAGGCGCAGGGAGGAGCAGCAGCAGGGAGTCAGGAGGACAGAAGGACAACGCCACAGCATCGCCATGAAGGGCTTGACGGCGATTAAGGAGAAGGCGACGGGCGTGTTCGGCGGGTGAGTGTGCCGAGCGGATCGAATCGAACCGAGTGTGATACTAATATTCATACAACAAGCTATATAGCACTAGGCGGCAGGACTTTAGTCCTTCAAAATGTAGAGTACTGGTTGCAGATATTGAGGATCATACAATTGGGTTTTTTTTTAAAGATCTGCTTAGGAAATGGATTCTTTTAAATAATATAATAAATATCTCGCCAATATTCAATCCCATATCGATTTCCGTATAGGAAAGGAAGAAGCCAGGATCTGGAAATTATGTGATTTAATACATTTTCCTTTCCCTTTTCCGTTTTGAAACAATTTATTTTTTGAAGTCCATTTTCTATTTATTTTTTTGCTTTTTTTTGTATGCTTATATGACCTGTTGGGCAATACTTAATCCACATTAAGTAATCCATATCCATATAAATATTACATTACAAAAGTCATTTTAATAATGACAACAGACATTTTTTAACTTTATTTTTCACCTATTTATATATTGTATAGATATAAATATTATTCAAATTCTAATAATATAATTTCTTTATTTCTTTAATATTAAAAGTATTAAAGTTTGTGAAAAACCAATTTTGTTTTTATGATATTTTGTATATTATATTATATATATTATTATTTATAATAGAAAGTAAAGAAGCTATACGAAAAACATTTCACGTCAAAGAACTGAAATAAGTGTTAATAAGAAAAGTTAATAATATTTTTAAAAACTTAAATATCTTTCTTTTTTGTTGATTAGTTACCAACCAACCAACATTTTATTTATAGAGCTAAGCTTAAGAGCAAAGCCTTATCAATATTAAAATATCTAAATCATGTTGATCGCGTTATTATAAATATATAGAAATTAATGTTAAAATAGTTAATTTATGATAGACTTCAACTTCAAGTAGATTTTCTTTGCCGGCAGGCAAACACATTACTTTTGTTGGCAAGTGTAGCGTGATGACGATGAGCAATATGCCGAGAATGAAATATGATTGCAATCAAATGGACTTTAGAGAGACAGCAGAAAAAAGGCGAATTTAATTTAACGCAAGGCTGGTCGTCGTTCGTGGTTGGATGAACTTGACCATGGCGCCCAGGATAATGCAGTAAATATGTATATTGATACGCACTTCCGACTAGCCGGCGTCGGGAAACTTCGGCACGTGTCGGTCCGGGGGAAGTTGTGAAATTATTGGCATGCTTAACAAGTCATTAAAGGTGGGACAGGACGAGGTCCTCTCCGGGCAGTTGCAGTCGGACTCCTGTTCCCGGTAACAATGGACGCGCTGGCATGCCGGCGAAGCGCACCGATGTCTCTGGAATTCCGAGCACGTTGGCTGCACGTGTCCGGGGACTTCGACTCCGGCTTCCGGCACCTTAGCCGCCCTCGAGCTCAATAAAGTTGTACTCAGGCTGGAGCATATTGGGCAAACACTCAATGAATGTGTGTGAAGGCGGTATGCCTTATCACCCTCTCCCAGGACTTCTCAAGGACCTTGGGCGCAAATTAGAAATTGGAACAATAGGTGGCACATCGCTTTCATTAAGGAATGTGTTGCATGCCAACGGAACGAAGGGGCTGCTGCAGTGGCTCACGCAAATGAAATTGATTTTTACGAGCGGTTCGTTGCCAGGACCTGCGGCTGAAGTCCTCGAGTGGCACTCGGCGCGAAGAAATTGAAATGCCTCTTCGGGGGCGAGAGCTGAAGCCGTTCCCTTATCCTTGCCAGTGAAAATGAAATTAGAATTGTCATTGAAGACGCGGTCGTGTCGCTGACAAGGCTCCACCGCCGTCACAGCCTCGATTACCATTTCCGCCATTCCATCCCCCACAAGTGCCGCAGCATCTCAGTTGTCGGGCAAACAAACTAATACATATAGTACTTTATATCTCTGGGGTTTGCCCCATTTACATCTTTTTTCTGCGTGGCCACGTTAAAGTCAAACGCGAAAGCGGCGCATCCTTCGGTATGTGGCGCCAGTTAGCCGTAATCTATGCGGCGCCAAAAAGTCTGCAACATTTTTACTGACAATCAAACCGAAAAACTTTAGCTCCAAAGATAGTTGGCGAGACGTCACAAGAAAAAAAAAAATGCTACAAAAAAACTACATTTGAAAACTTCCCTCTCTTGACTTTTTTATTTTATATTCTTGTAACCGACGAAGGGAGATGCTCTAACTCGAAGAAGGTGTCTACAAGTGTGCTAAATAAACATTTAACTGAATAAAATATATCCTTAATCACTGAAATTAAAGTTTAAGAATATATATTTAATCGCTGAAATTGAATTTATAGAATAGAGAATTTAGAACTTTCAAGATAAGAACACAGATTAGGAAATATGGTATTGAAATAATTTTACGGTGTACTGGTTATATATAAATATAATACTATATTAAATGTATTGACTGATTTTGGTAATAAATTATTATATATCTTTATTTTGATGTTTAAATTTTATTTTTACTTTAAAGCTAGGTTTTACAGATAGACGAATGTCAATCCAAAATCTAACAAATAAATAGGAAGAGAAAGTATAATAGATCTTTCAACTTATGAATATTATTTTATTACCAAGTAACCTAGATTTCCTTAGTAAAATTCCTTAGATTTCCCTCGAAATACCTTAAATGTCAAGGCCTTAAAATATGTCTCTGAAATGGTAATCGAAACGCCTTTTGGCACACAGCAAACCTAATGAAGGACATTACACAAGCCTCTGCCTCTCGAAGGGCAAATAAAAATCGCCGCATAAAATTGGCGTCAGTCTTAAAGTCGGTCAAGGCAGGAGATGATGTGCGAAGGACGCAAGGGGATCCTTGTAGCTGGGTTCTTCTCCTTTCTTTTTTGTAACCAAGGGGCTCCTGCGTGACCAGACGAGGGTAGCTTTGGCGGCAGACAGTTGAGTTATGTGACAGGCGGCGACTTCGAGTTTGACTTCGACGACAAAGTTATCCACTGTAGTGGCTTGTTTTCGGCTGGTGGCTGCTTATTAGTTTGTATTGCATACTTAGGGGGACTTTGTCTGGATATTTATGAAGAAAAATGCCATCGGAGGGGCCATCTACGATGAGATGTGTCACTTATCCCGGGTTAATGGATGGCAGAGGAGTGGGAGTGGTAGTGGGTCACCCCCACCCGATATCAGCCAGAACACACATCCATCAATCAGCCGGCGACAAGGTCTTTTAACTGTGTTTAAACTGGCGGCACCTGTTTGCCTAGGAAATCAAATCTGGAAATGCGATTTAAGATTCCTACCTGCTCCAATCAACTCCGAATACCCCTGGCAATGCTATCAGCACTTAATAAAATTGAATTTTATATTCCCAGTCCAGGCAGTTCTGCGGCAATTCCTACCCTCAGTCACCGCAATTCCTTGGGGACTTTGGTTGGGAAAAACAACAACCACCTTGCAGTTTTCCGGCTGTGGGTTGGAGGGTGGCAGCTGTTGCTGCTAACAAGCCGAAAATATTTGTGTTTTCACGCCCTCTCGTTGACCTGTTGATTTGGCCTGCCACCGCTCTAATTGGCATGAATTATGTCCTTAGAGAAAACGGCTTCCTAGAAAAGTTGCTGAAGATCAAATTAGGTTTAACAAGACATTAAGAAGATATTCTTTTTTAGTTAATCAGTAAGATTTCTGACTATAAGTCGGGCTAATAGTTATAATGTATTCACCTCTTTCAGTCTGAAACCCAACATGGACATATCAGAGTTATAAATATCCATAGCTAAGCCAAAAAAGCCTCAATTTCAAATCGGAAAGCATTTCTATGTTGGCTTTTATGTCGTTAATTAATCTGCATATTAATTTAAGTAATATTAAAAAATTAATTTTTTGCCAATTTTTGACAATTTTAATGATGTAACCCCTTATAAAATTTTCAAAAATCGACAAAAAATTTTTTTTTTAGTTTTATCAATATTTTTTTCCTAACTAATTAAGATTTTAGTGGCGAATCGAAAGATATGCGGCATTTGGCTGTCAAACCATTTTTGGCCATAATATGCTCTCCAGAAGACATCATATATACGAATTTTTGGGTCCTTAAATCGGTAGTTTTTTACCCAATTTATTGAACAAATCAGAGTTAAGAAAAAAATCATTGCTTAATTAAATAAGACTTTAGGGGCGAATCGGAAGATATGCGGCATTTGGCTGTCATTCCATATTTGGCCAAAATATGCTCTCCAGAAGACAGAAAGTATGCGGATTTTTGGGTCCTTAAATCGTCATTTTTATGTTCTAATTTTTGGACAAAGCTAAGTTAAGAATAACCATAACTTGGCCAAAACAGCCTTGAAAACAGCGATTCGGAATATATATGGCTTTTGGCTGTCATTCCATATTTGGCCAAAATATGCTCTCCAGAAGACATCAAATATTCGCATTTTGCAGTCGACATTTTAATACCTTAATTATTTGGACAAGTCAGAGTAAAAAATATCCATAACTTTGCCAAAACCGCCTTAATTTCAATTCGGAAAGCTTTTCTGTGTAAGTTTTTATTTGGTTAATTAATCTGCATATTGAGTTTAGAAATTTGACAAAATTAATTTTTTGCCAATTTTTGACAATTTTAATGATGTAA
>VNKC01002988.1:0-26037 GCA_008042775.1 Drosophila pectinifera
AAATATTAACTATAGTCGGCTAGGAACTCAACACTATTAGCTATATATTTATCTATTTAAATATATATTTATCTATATAAATATATATTTAAATATATATTATATTTTATAGGAATATCTAGAACCAAGGACTAGTACTAGGCAGAAATACCTCGCTTTTCCGCAGAGCATTTGCCGGAATAAGCCATGTGGCTATACTATACTGTGTCTCTATGTGGCGGGTTCTTGGCCCAAAGTTGAGTGGCATTTGGCGCCTCTCCCCTCGGCAACTCCGCCCCTGCTGCCTCGCTCTCTTAACCCTTAGCTGGCTGAATTGAATTGAATGTCGTTGTCGGCTCTGCTGCAAGTACTTGCCACTTTCCGCTGCATTTCGGCGAATTTTGTGGCACTGGACAGGCGATTTCCCGCCCTCCACGCCCCGCCCCCTCCCCCGCACAGTGGACACTCGGAGAATTATTGTCCTGCTCGCTTATCTTTTGTTTCTATTTTCCTTTTCTTTCCTTCACGCTTTTCATGCTTGTTTGCTGTTGCTGTTGCTGCTTTTTTTTCCCTTCGTTTTGTTTTGTGCCCTGCTTCTGACGCTTTATGAGTTTGAGTGTTGTTTTTTGTCCTCCCTTTGTGTGTGTGTGTGTGTGTGTGTGTTTTTTGCGAGTGTTAAGACAGGTCCTTGGGATGTCAGGATAAGCAGGCGCCAAGTGTTCTGTGACTTTGAAGGGAATGAATGCGGCATTCAGCGGGCAAATGAATGCATGAGTGCATCACAAAATAACTAAGTAAATATTGGGGCAAAAAAGAGGATTAAAGGTGAGGGGATTTGCCAGCAAGGAGATGCTGCCAGGAATATAAGAAATATATAATAATACCAGCAAATAAAATTATAAAGAACACCAATTAAAATAGTAAGCCTATATAGAATATTTTTACTACAATTAATCGATATAAATAATAAATGCCAGCTTAAATAAAGCAAAATAGTAATATAAGAAATTAACAATAATACCAGCAATTTGATGGAAATAAAAGTATAAAGAACCCCAATTAAAGTAATAAGCCTATATAGAATATATTTACTACAATTAATCGATATAAATAATAAATGCCAGCTTAAATAAAGCAAAGTAACAATCTATTAATCTGCTTAAATCACAAACAAAAGCTTATCCACATTTATCTGCTTCATATATATTCAATTTATACATTTTAATTGAAATGGAAAAGCCATCATTTTTAATCAAAGGAAAATTCAGTTTCCACAAAGCTACAAAATCAGCTAAAAACATGAAAAATAAAGTACAAAACAATAAATGTCGAACAGCCGGCAATAAACTACACTGATTAACAGGAGTTTACTAAAATAGCACTATCTGTACTATTATTTTTTATAAAAACAAAAAATCTCTTGCTTGGGCACTAGAATTCCCAATGAGTTCTAGCGGCAATGCTTAAAAAATCACATTAGTCTATAAAATGTTCCTGGCAACATGTTGCACAACACTAATTGGCGTTGTCAACACAAATGTATATGTTGCAGAAGCTCTGCATGCACAGTTACTTTACTATTATACATTTTATATATATACCCTTGTATAAAAAATCCTAAAAACCTAGAAATACAGCCATTAAAGTGTATCTAGTGCTTTTCCAACTCTTTTTAAAAAACATTTAACACGAAAAGCAAATCACCAAAGTAAATTTTTCACATTTTGCATTCTCATTTGTTTTGGCCCAAAAAAAAAATATAGGAAAAAATAACTCCAAAGAGTGTCCGTAACACCATTAAAATACGCAAACAGAAAAGCAGACAAATATACCAAAAATGGACGACGGAAAAGCAGAGGAAAGCGGGAAAATGTATACCCGAAACTGGAAACTGAAACCAAACTAAAAACTGTTTGCCGCCGCCGCTGCTGTTGCCATAACTTTTGCTGAAAAGCGCCACAAAGTATGCCAGGGAAACTGGCGACATTGTTGCTCACCCCTCCCCCATCCCCCATCCCCATTTTCAGCATTTTCACCACCCCCCGAAAAAAAAAAAAAAAACAAAAAACAGTAGCAACAAGCGGCAACAACTTTGTGCCAAGTTTACTTAATGACCCCGATATAAATTTTACTTAAAACATCATTTTTCTTTACGACTTTGCCACCCCCCTTTCAAGGCGAAACCGAACAGGGGGCGTTGAAAGGGGGCGTGGATAGAACGGTGCTGGGGCGGAGACGGGGGCGGGGGCTGTCCGGATGTGGAGCCAGCTGTGTGCTGCAAGAAAGTTGTGGCAAGCAAGTGTCTTGGCCAAGCGTTTCCATTTGTCCTATTAGGAAGCGAAACGAAACTCAAATTCGAATGCTAACGCAATGTCAATGAACCGTGGCTACACGGAGAGAAATTATATATACCCCCAATCGTTGTGGGTATAAGATATATATTTGTATTAATTTTTGAGACTTTCCTTTGATTTATACTTCAAAAAGCAAGTTTAGTTCCCCCTTTGTGATATATATTTTATTTTAGACACAGCTTTTTGTTATTAACTAAGGCTCTCTCGATATATATTTGTATTTATTTTAGAGACTTTCCTTTGATTTATACAAGCAAGTTTAGTTTCTCCCTTTGTGATATATATTTGTATTAAATTTTGAGACTTTCCTTTGATTTATATTTCAAAAAGCAAGTTTAGTTCCCCCTTTGTTATATATATTTTATTTTAAACACAGATTTTTCTTATTAACTAAGGCTCTCTCGATATATATTTGTATTAATATTTGAGACTTTCCTTAGATTTATACTTTAAAAAGCAAGTTTAGTTTTTGTTATTAACTAAGGCTCTCTCATAACTTAAACAATTCCTGAGTTTGTGCAAATTAAACACAAAAATAGTGACTGAATGAGAGGCTTAAACTTTAAACTTTAAAGCAAGCCACCTAGCGGCAGTTTGAAGTACGCAAGATGAGCTGGCAGTTTTCTGAAAGTTTCCTCTTAAAATATATATTTTTCCTTCATTTTTCCTGGGGTAACTCTCCGAAACTCTGGGCCTGGCCAGCAATTGACTAAACTTTCCTTTCACATTTTTGGGCCGGAGTGAAGTGACTTTTGCTTTCTTTTTCCCATTTTTTTTTCTTTGGAGCGGAGCGAGAGACTTGTTACAAGAATTTTCCCAGCCAGAAAAACTTTTGGCCGCAGACGAGGCGGGCAGACAGGCAGAAAAAGAAAAAGAAAAGGGCAAACGCGGAAAATGTCTAACGAAATGAAACTTTAAAAGCGCCTTGTTAGGCGTGCTTCCGTTTCCGGTGGCATTGCCTTCATATTTTTCGTGGATCTTTCCCTTTTTTGTGTGTGTTTCCCTTTGAGCTGCTAACCAGATAATTTGACAGCCAATTTCGTTAGATTATTTAACGGCCCTAAGTACCTATATATAAAGGTCGGAATTGGGGGTAGGTATATATAAATTTGGGGCTTTATGGCGAGGCTTTGCAGTTTCTTATTTCCCAATTAAAGTGCCCTGTAAATTATTATATATTTATATATTAATTAATGTGTCTCTTGTTTCCTTTGCAGCTTCGATGTAGAAAATGGCCAGGGCGCTCGATCACCGCTCGAGGGCGGCTCTCCCAGCGCCGGTTTGGTTCTACAGAATTTACCGCAGCGTCGCGAATCGTTTCTATATCGGTCCGATTCCGACTTTGAGATGTCGCCCAAGTCCATGTCCCGAAACTCAAGCATCGCTAGCGAAAGGTAAGTGCAAATTATGAAGGAACTTCCAGGAAGGACTTCCCATTTATAAACTAATTTATTATCTAAGTTTAAGTTTGGTTCTTTCCCCCGCTCTCGCGCTTTATTTCTTGGTTTTATTTTTGGAATGTCATCCATAAACAACACCCAAGTCCATTCGGAATTCGGTTAATGATTATTCTGGGCCATTTTCAACACCTTTTCCATGTTTGCTAGGGGTTCCCCTTTGCCTAAATATTCCCTTGCCATTGTTGTGCCTTTTTTTCTTCCCCTTTTATTGGCGGAGACTTCTTTGAGTACATTTAATGTGTTTCTTTTGTGGTGTTTATCTGAAACAATCTTTAACTCAATTTTACTATACTATTTTCCCCTTTATGGCGTGCCTATACTCTCTCTATTATTCTGACGGACTTTTCTATACCTTTGTTGTATTTTTCCCTATTTATTTATTACCAAAAGGGAGTTTTATCTGCCTGGCTCTTTTACCCAACTTTTGCTCAACTATATCTGGCTTATATTCAGTTTCTTTTATTTATTATTATTTATTCTATATATTTATTATTATATTAAATTGAGTCTTTGGGATGCTAGGAGTCAACTGAAATTGCATTTCCTGATTGATTGAGATGCTATATTTCAATTATTTCTAATGCTTAGTTACTTAGTTATTTATTTAAAGTTAGTTTATTTATTTAAAATGTCTACACAACTTCAAGTGGCTGCTGTGCTTTAAACAATTTAGTACGACAAATTGCAGAATCTTTTGGGGGAAAAGTGTAAGTGGAAACGTGGCACGTTGCGGGGAGACTTAAAAGTGGAGAAAGCCAAATTCCAGACGCATACATGCGGAAAGTGCAACAACTCTGCTGGCCTCCCTGGGCTCCCCCTTCTCTCGGGCGGCTTTTCCGCCGTTTTCCTCGCCTTTCCTGCAGCTTCCCCCCTCGTGCTCTCCGCCTCTCCACGGCTCTTTGTCACTCTGCTGTGGGATTGCTGCGACTTTGCTGCAGGCTTACTGTGGCTTCGCTGCAACCACTTTTCCCCTTAGCATTTCCCTTCAGTTCCCCACGCACTCCCCTACCCTCTACCAGTCCCTTTTCTTCTCTCTGCGTTAAACTTCAGCTCTGCACCAGGAAAAATTAGTTTTTTAGGCAATTAGAAACTCAAAGTCTTTTGGTTTAATTGAATATTTAAACAATTAAGGATTCAAGGCTTTGGATACATAAATAATCATCAAGAAATCAGGGAATGGCTTGAAATAAAAACTATAAATACGAAATATAAGAAAAGAATCAGGTGAATAGCTTTAATTCAATAATATAATAATAATAATAATATAATATCAATTAAAAATTTCATACAAAGTTCTCTTAAAACTAAAATTAATTTGTGATCAAATATGAAATAAAAAATATAAGGGTTATATGATAAATAATAATAAAGGAACCCTAGTGAATATAAACTAAAATTACTCTAGGAACAGAGATCTAAATATCTTTATTTCCTTTCTGGAAAACATAGTTGTCCCAGAGTGCCAGTGTTGGCAATGTTAAGGTTTAATTGAATATTTAAGCGATTAAGGATTCAAGGCTTTGGATACATAAAAAATCATAAAGAAATCAGGGAATGGCTTGATATAAAAACTATAAATACGAAATACAAGAAAAGAATCAGATGAATATTTTTAATTCAAATAAAAATCAATTGGAATTTCATACAAAGTTCACTTAAAATTAAAATTAATTGTGATTAAATATCAAATAAAAAATATAAGGGTTATATGATAAATAAAAATAAAGGAACCCTAGTGAAAATAAAGTGATATTACTCTAGGAACAGAGATCTAAATATCTTTATTTCCTTTCTGGAAAACATAGTTGTCCCGGGGTGCCAGTGTTGCCAATGTTCAGGTTTAATTGAATATTTAAGCGATTAAGGATTCAAGGCTTTGGATACATAAAAAATTATCAATAAATCAGGGAAGGGCTTGAAATAAAAACTAATGGAGTCTCCATAAATACGAAATACAAGAAAAGAATCAGGTGAATATCTTTTATTCAGATAAAAATCAATTGAAAATTTCATACAACGTTCACTTAAAATTAAAATTTACTTGTGATCTAATATAAAATAAAAAATAAAAGGGTTATATGATAAGTAAAGTTAAAGGAACCTTAGTGAAAATAAAGTGAAATTACTCTAGGAACAGAGATCTAAATATCTTTATTTCCTTTCTGGAAAACATAGGTTTCCCGGAGTGCCAGTGTTGGCAATGTTCAGACATAGGTTCCTCTTTTGGTTCGCATAAAGCCTACGGCTTCAACTTCAATTAGTTAGTCATGGCATGCCGAGACCACAAGCCCTCCGCCCCCCAGCCACCCCTGAAAAGCTAACCCCCGCCCCATCAAAAACCCCTCATTACACATGCATGGCCAAAAACGCGTTATGCAACACTGAGGCCGGAAATGCTTCTTTTTTTTGTGCACTGCGGGCTTCCCAGCCTGTTCTTGATTATATTTCTCTCTGTGTGTGTGCGAGTTTATTTTTTCTTTCATTTTTGGCAAGCCTCTCGGCTGCTGTGTTTTTGAGTGCATCATCCACGCCCCCTTTCCGCCCACCATTTTTGGCGAATATTTTCATTCTTTTTTTTCACTTTGGCAGCGGCAGCAATGGGGCCACCGCACACACACACAGAGTACACACAGTACACACAGTACACCCATATTATGCACAAAAACAATAACACCTAATTACACATGCAGTTTGCAATAACAAGAACGACGACGACGACGATGCCGTCGAAGGAGGCTGCGCTGGTGATGATCAGCATCAAAAGATGGAAATATAGATGCGAAAAGCGAGAAGTGGGTGGGAAAATAGGCGAATGGCAATAGGAAACGGAGAGGGGGGGGGCTGGGACGGCTGGGAAAATATTTACATTTTTACAGCTATTTTTACAGCGCCAAAAGTGAGCCGTCGGTTTTCGCTCTGCGTTTTCCCTTGAAATCTAGAGCGCATATTATGGTTTTTGCGAAATTACCAAAAATATTTGGCCCCAAAAACACTTGAGATCTGAGATTCTGATGTACTAGAAATCTATAGGTAAATAGACCATTTACGACTGCGGAAATGGCCCGATTTTTGATTACTTTTTAAAGATTTAATAATGGCTGGGGGAGAGCTCTATCACAGGAAGTGATTTACGACTAGAATAATTAAGGGAATTAAACTAGAAGACTCTTCGGTTGTTGTAAATTTCAGAAATTGAGTATGTGATGAATTCCCCAAGCACTTGGAGACTATATATCTTTTTAAAGGCTTTTATAGTTGAGTTCATCAAGTGATTTTGGTACCTTTAGTGTGTTCTTTGACATTAATTCACAGTTGATTGTTAGTAAAATATTTTAAGCTAATATTATTTGTGAAATCTAGACATTACTGTTCTTTTTTAATTCCACAATGCTCTTAAATAATTTTCTTTGGCTGGAAATAAACAAAAAGTACAAGTAAAAAAGGTAGTTTATGAACAATTAGCTAATATAGCATCAGTGGCCGAATTCCTTCAAGTAAAAGCCTTAGCATTATTTTGTCCTAAATCTAAGTTCGATGTTTTCCCTTCTTTATTGTTGTTGTGGCTCTTCTCAGGTATTGTTGTTGTATATTTCTTGTTTGTATTTTTGTGTATTTGTTGATTTTAGTCGGTGGTTGTCTTCTTGTCCTGGTTGTTCCTGCTGGCTCCCTTTACGGTCAAATGTTTTTGGCAGGCGACAGCAACGCAATTTGCATTTGTTCGCTGAAAACTTTTGTCTGCCTTCAAAGTTTTTCGGCCTGCCACTTTTCCCACCTCCATTGAGGCCAAGAAAAAAAAAGAGCAGGAAAGAAAGCTGGCTTTGGGAAGACGAAGTTGGTATACTCTTGCTATTGGGAATTTCTTAAATATTCTTTCTTTCCATTTTCTATTAGTTTTTCGATCATTTCTAGGCATAGATACCTCCTAATCTGAGACACTAATTTTAGTAGATGAACAGTGCTGTTCTAGTTACATTTATAGAGAGGGAAAGGTCTCCTTTACTGACTTCTATTATAGAATTAGAATACCCCTTGCCAGGGTATAAAAGCGAAAAGAAATCTCTACCTTTCAGCGCACGCTGCGTTTGCTTTCAATCAAGTTGGAATATTTCTTTTGGGGCCTGCCACTTTCAAACAATGTTCTTGATGAGCTGTCAATTACAAACACAACACAACACACACACACCCACACGCACACGCACCAGGGGGGAGTAAATTAGGTACGCATATCGAGTGAGTGATATATCGAGCTTCTAGCTAAGCAGCGATAGCACTTCGATATATTATCGAAGGGAAATATCGACTGCTCAATGTTGTAGAGTTTAGCAACAAGTAAATAAGTGAAATTTAAGATATAATTCTGTAAATATCGATGTAACGCAATAATGTTGATACTATATTATCGAGTTTCTAGCTAAGCTGCGATAGCACTTCGATATATTATCGAAGAGAAACATCGGCAAAAGAAAGGAACTGACTTCTCAGGCAATGTTGCAGAGTTTAGCAACAAGTAAATAAGTGCAACTTATGATATAGTTCTGTAAATATCGATGTATCGCAATAATATAGATACTAATATAGTACCGATAGTTTTCCCATCCCTAGATTAATGGGGGGCATTGCCTAAAACCCATAACGTTGATTGACGACCAAGTGAGTCGTTGGTGAGTCGAAGAAATCATAAAGATTTCAACACCAATAACAAATAATTAGCCGACTGTCCGAGGCTGTCTCGCATACCAACCACCCACCCCACCCAGCACCCCCAGGCACCCTGCACTCCCGCTGTGTAAATGTCAAGGTCGTCATTTGAGCAAAACAACTCACAATTAGTCATAATATTTTGTTGTCGGGATGTTCCTTCTCACATTTTCGGACAGCCTCCCCAGAAACGAGCAAATAATCATAACAACAATAATAGATGCAGTTAAGTGGAATGTTTTTGTCGAACAAAAAGCTCAAAAAAGCAGAGAAACATACTTGGGATAGTATTTCCGAAAAGAGAGATGCCTACACTAAGAGGAAACCTATTTTGTATGAATTCCCCCAGACAAAAGCAAATGTATTTCTATTTCATTTACTTAGAGACTTGTGCTTGAGGTTAAAGTCTAAATGAAATCTATTTCAAGTACAAATTTGACACCTTCTTTTGCCAGAGGCCATTCGGCTTACCGGGAATTGAAACAAATCCTAATCCGCCAAAGAAAAATCCTCTTCCTGCCTGTCGGCAGGACTTTCGGGTCCTGGGCATTAATTTGGCCGCAAACTGTGTCAAGTGTCGCCCCGATAAAGTTTTGCTCACCTTGAAGCCGCCCCACACAGCCATGCAAATGTCTTTGGCTTTGCAATTCATCCTCGAAGGGGGAAAGTTGGAATGGAAAGTGGAAATTGTTGCTGCTGCAACTTGTGTCGCCATTAATTCCAAAACTGAAAGCAACAGAATTAGAATCGCAAACGGGAGTCGAGGGAATTGCGACGGGGGCGAATCCTTTTAATTGAGTTACCAAGGCTTCTTCGGGTTCAGGATCTAGATTTTTGGGTTAAGGGGATGTGTTAAATTGCATCAGGAGAGCCGATTGTGGGCTAGCCCTCGGGTTAACGTGGGTTAACTTGGGTTGACTAGGGTTGACTTGGGTTGACTTGGGTTAAACGGGGTTAACTTCGGTGTGTGTGGGTAAGCTGAAACGAAAACGAAAATGAATTCAGGTTAGCTCAGATAAAGTGAAAAGCCATTTAATTTGGCTTCGGAGTGCCAAGTGCTAAGTGCATTTAAATAAAGTCGGTCGGGGATAAGAACAGGTAAAGAAGTAATAGTAAGTGTACTCGTTTTACGTTCATTAATGGTTAGAAATTAAACCTGAGGTTAAAGAAACATTTCCATAACCAAGCAGTTTAATTGTGAGTTTTTGTTGTTAGTTACTTCTATGTTTATGTTAAATTCCAAGAGAACCAACTTAGAACTAATATTAAATTTACAAAATGAAATTAAAATTAAACCCGAGGTTAAAGAAACATTCCCATAACAGAGCAGTTTAATTGTGAGATATTGTTGTTGATTACTTTTATGTTTATGTTAAATTCCAAGAGAACCAACGTAGAACTACCATTAAATTTGATAAATTCAATTAAAATTAAACCCGAGGTTAATGAAACCTGACCGAGCAAGTCAAATTAAAAAAACTACTGAATTTTGGTATATGATGAGACTCTGCCTTAGAGTAGACAAATGTAAGGACTTGAAATTTCGCTTAACAGGCATTTCTTGAATCCGGTTAGCTAACCTCAAGTTACGTAAAGGGCCTTTGCCCTGCCCCTACCTATTTACCCTCCCCTGCCTTTGTTTTCTGTCTGCTCAATGACATTTCCACAGAGTTGCAAATGCAGGAGACAAATGGGCGGGACCGGCCAGGAGGGGCAGAGGGGGCAGTGGGGCTCTCTCGGCCATGTCCTTAAATGTCAACACTTCAACTTCGACTTTTTGTGCAGCCAGATTCGCTGTCTCTGTCTCTGTCGCTGTCTGTGTCAGTTGTGCTCTCTTTCTCTTTCTCCGGCTGTTTGTTTGTTTGTTTGCTTTCTTGTTGTGACGTATGGCGCAGGAATGACGTCACTGATCTATGTGGCGGGGCCATTGTCTGCGTCAGCGATAGCCGCCCATTTTCCAGCCCGCAATGGCCCAGTCCCCCAATTTTCCAATTTTCCAATTTTCCCACCAGCTGGACACACATTCACTTAGCATTTGGCACGTGACGCATCAATTAAGCTCTTTGGGGGAAATACACTTGGCGAAATCTCATAACTGGAATACAATTTTAATATATGAATACTTTCGTTACCGAATATTATTTAAAATATGTTTTTGTTTTAATGGATATTGTGTCTTTTTTATATGTATATTTTTTTACCTTAGTTTTCCTGCTGTACCCCTGCCCAGTGTTCTTTGTTAGCTACGTTTTCCCCCCCTATATTTCCCCCTATATTTCCCCCTATTTCCCACTTTAACTTAGTGAACTTCCTTTGATTGTTGTCTGTATTATCGTTGTTTATTAAGATTGTAACCCTTTTTCCAGGTTTAAAGAACAGGAAGCCTCTATACTCGTTGACCGATCGTACGTATGCCGAGAGACCAGCCTATATCGTCCGTCTCTCTCTCTCTATCTATCTATCTATCTATCTATCTATCTATCTCTATCTATCTATCGTTATGTCTTGCCTGCCTTTGCATTTGATGTTTGTATGTTTTGTCCTTGTCTGTGTCCCTGCATTTTGTGATCTGCATGCGGTCCTTGTTTTACTTTTTACAGAATTATTGCAGAAATAATTTTAAAAATCATTTTAATGGGAAATTTGAAGCTTTTTTATCCACTCGTCCTTATTGTTTTTGACCTTTCTTCTTTTGATTTATTTTAGCAACATTTCATTTCGTTGCATGATATATATTGCATATTATTATATATAATATTTTATATATTATATTGCATTTATGGTTGGGTATATACATTAAGATTTGGTGGACAGCTTGGAAGTTTTTTATACGCCTTTGTTGATATATTATACATACGTTTTTTAAGAAAAGAACAACGGTAATGTATGATTAATTATTTTGCTTAGTTTTAAGAAAATACAAAATATATTTGAAGTAACAGGCCTGGTATTAGTTATATATTTATCGATTAAAACATTTAAGTTAACTAAAAGGGCATAAAATGAATGAATTAATGATATATAACGATATAATGATATAAAATGAATTAATAATTAATTAATATATAGGTTAACTTGCAAAGTGATTTGTGTGGATTCTAAAAAATACAATTAAAATCTTAGGAACATTCCGAAAATATTTCTTGTCAGCAGCTTTAAATAAATCTGTACTGAGTAAAATATTTCATCAGGCTTTGACCCCCAGTGCTCATAGTGATTCAACCGCACTTGCAGATATATGTGAACATATGCCATTTTAAATAAATCACAAACATTTCGCTTTAATTTTTTAATTTAAAAGAATCTATAGGAGAATCAAAGCCTTCTAGGAAACCTATAAATATCGCGTAGAACAATGCCACTCCATCAAGTTCTGTTGTGTCGTCAGTTCACTGAACTCTGAACTTCCCAGCCTTTTCCACAAAAAAAAAAATGAGAATAAAGAAAATAAGACTTGAGTCATCCGTCTATGCATAACGCTCACATGCTGGTAATATTTGTTGAGTCATTTCAATTTGTCTTCGACGGTCACGAGTTGCAAACCGAATTACGACCTGGGGCAGGGGAATTTCACACACCCCGAATGACGCTTTTGGGGGCAACAACAAGACAACAAAAACAACAAAAAATAAATATAGTGCAGGCCAAGCTAATTTAAATATGAAAAACATTTCCTATTTCCTGTTAGCCCAAGTGCCAAGGAAAACTCAACCGAAAACTAAGGAAAATATAGGGAAAATAAATAAAGTGAAATAATTGCTGACAGAAGTCAATCAAGGGGAACTTTCCCTCTCCCTCTCACCCACTCGCACTGGTTGCCACATGCAGTGTCGTCGCACCGGGCGTATACGTAACGTACTCGCTCACATTATTCATACGCAGCGTGACACCCAAGAAAAGCTGGCACACGAAGAGAAAAATGTAGAAAAACCAAAACCAAAACGAAAACGAAAACGAAAGAACCCATAAAATATGGCTCAAGACGTAGCAGCAGCCGAGGGGATGCTTCAACTAAATAAAATACATTTTTCCCGTGCATTAAATTTGCTCTGCCCAGAGCCCCTGCCTCAATTGCCCAGAATAGGAATGTGTGAGTGCCGGCATCAGATTCGTAAACAGAGAAAAATGCATGTTTTATTCAAGAACTATAACCACAAATCAAGATTCTCTTCATTCAAGGCAGTATAAGAATCTGAATTCACATTTTATTGAATCAGTTGTAAAGATAAAATGATTTTTAAATCAAGAGTGAAATATATTTATAAGATATCTATTATGGCTTCTCTCAGTGTAAGTGCGTTGAGAGTGTAAGCGAGCCGTCGTGATTGCGGGCACATAATTTTAGCCTTCATATACATATATATTTATGTATATATATATATGTACACATGTGCAGGCTCACTTCTATATACCCTGGGACGTACCTCCTTCCATATAGATAAGCGAGAGTATATGAAAATGCATTGCACACTGCAGATTTGTCATTCACACCCAGCAGCAGCAGCAGCAGCGAAAAAAATAGAAATTTTTATAGCACGATGTGCGGCATGGAAATGGAAATGGCAGACAGATGCAAGGCAGGCGGGGGGGAGGCTGGGGGAAAATGGAAAATGGCTGCTGTGCCGAGCCAAAAGTGAAATGCAAATTAAGTGCTTTAATATCGGGAGCGAGCTGCAAGTGCAAGAGTGCAGTCTTCCATGATATGGCCAAGTGAATAAGGAATAGCTACCGAAATATTATATTCCCAGCAGTACTTGGAATTGAATAAGGATTTAGTTGAGGAATTCTTGATCTTAATAAGGGATGCCTAAAGCCTGGAATCGAATGGCAGCTTAAAGCTGAAAGAGTGCTTAGTACTTAGTACTTAGTGGGGACAATCTGAGAGTGCAGAGGATGCCATGTCCATTATACATTTTAATGGGCATTTCCAGCTGTTCTAGTCGACTCTGATCTCGAGGCAGCTTATTTCAAATGTGGTTAGAAACTGTTTGATTGCATAAATCCCATAAATCTCCGGCTGCACTCGTCGTCCCCCCGCCCCGACTCTCGTGTTTATCCCGAAATGTTAAGCACCCGAGCGAAGCTCTTTTGTTTATGAGCAGAAGCCAGCCAGCAGCCACGGGGTGTGCGGTGTGTAAGCACTACAATCGCTCAGTCAGTCAGTCAGTCAGTCAGTGAGTCAGTCAGTGAGTCAGTCAGTCAGTCGTACGGTCAATGCAATAAAGGCGAGACTCTCTGTGGGAGGCTGCACTGTTGGGGAGAAATGTGAAATCAGAGCCACCCAGAAGGCGGAATGAAGCAGCGTTCAGCTGAATTCGGCGCACGCGGCGTATGAGTAATGCGCCCCATATTACCCAGTTATCAGGCTTAAGTGGCACGTCTGTAGACAAGAAATAACAATTTGCCAGACTGAAGATTATTTTAAGAACTCTTGTGATAATAACCGAAAGACAAAGATTAAGAAATATATAGTTTTTAGTTTTTTTATATAGTTTTTTAGGTATTTCTTAAAGGAATTCTCTTGAACTTTTTAAAGTTTTAAGTTCTAATATACAAATAAAATATATTAGTTGTGTTTATATTTTATTTTATTTATTTATTCTTTGTATTTACTATTTTTTGATTCATTAATTTTATTTATTTATTATTTTCCGAATTTCTTAAAGGAATTCTCTTGAACTTCTTAAAGTTTTAAGTTCAAATGTGTATATAAAATATATTAGTTGAGTGTTCATATTTCAGTTTATTAGTTTATTCTTTGTATTTACTATTTTTTTATTCATTAATTTTATTTATTTATTATTTTTCGAATTTCTTAAAGGAATTCTCTTGGACTTCTTAAAGTTTTAAGTTCAAATGTACATATAACATTATATTATGTGAGGTTTTATATTTTATTTAATTGATTTATTATTTGTATTTACTATTTTTTTATTGATTAATTTTATTTATTTATTAATAGTGTTTTTTTTTACCCTCATCCATGATCCACCATGTCCAATTCTTTCGCTGTGCTGTGCTCTTCTCAAAACTTTTGCTATTCTCCTTCTATCAGCGAAAGATATTAAAATAATTGCCGTATTTAAAAATTGATGTGCTAGTTGTTGCTGTTGACGCTAATGAGCGTTAATCAAATGCCAACAGCTGCAGCAGCAACAACAAACATTATTAATACCAACAAGAAGCAAGCAGCAGCGGCAGCAGCCGACGAAGTGCCAACTAAAATGGCAATTGAAGGCGGCAGAGAAGAGGGAGAGGGAGCGGGGTAGAGGGATAGGGAGGCAGAACAGAAAGAGAGGCAGAGAATTTATTAAACATTAGCGTAGGTAAGTGAAGGGTGTGTGCGTGTGTGTGTGTATGGTGTGTGTTGTATAAAAATACAAACTAGAGGGGCACACTGTAAGTGAAAATTAAATTATTCGAGAGTCGGAGGTAGCTAGCTACATATCTCTCGTTCCGAATAATCGCGACGATAATGATGATAATGATTCTAGCCGGGATGCTGCTGAATGGCGATGATGATGTTGATGAAGTGCCAGGCAAGGACGCAAACAGGGCTATACAGGGTGCTCTTCTTGCCAGCCCAAGAGCATTCAATTAAATAAATAATTGGAGCCTAAATTTCGGTATTTTATTTCAATTTAAATTAATTAAATTATCAGGCTTCTGTAACTAGTTTATTATATATATACGTGCTTAGAAATCTTTTATTTCAATTTTGATTGCTTTAAAAATGGTTCAATTCAATTCAAAATTAAATTAAGGCTCAGAACTTAAATTTACATTATTAAAGTGATGAATAAGGTATTTTATTTCAATTTAAATAAATTCAATTATTAACTTCTGTTACTAATTTCTTATAAATATTCGTACTTAGAAAATCTTCTCTTGTTTTATTTCAATTTTAATTGCTTTAAAAATGGTAATATTCAAAATTAAACTAAAGCTTAGAACTTAAATTTACATTATTCAAGTTATGAATAGGGTATTTTATTAAAATTTTAATTAATTCAATTATTAGGTTTCCGTAACTAGTTTCTTATGTATATTCGTGCTTAGAAAATCTTCTACTATTTTATTTCAATTTTAATTAATTCAAAATGGTTATATTCAAAATTAAATTAAAGCTTGGAACTTAAATTTACAATATTAAAGTGGTATTTTATTTCATTTTAAATTTATTCAATTATTAAACTTCCGTAAATAGTTTTTTATGAATATTCAGGCTTAAAAAACTTATCTTGTTTTATTTAATTTTTAATTTCTTTAAAAATGGTTATATTCAAAATTAAAATAAAGCTTAGAACTTAGAATTACATTATTAAAGTGATGAATTAATTCTAAAGTGATTTGTAAGTAGCATTATTTACATTTTAAAGTAAATTTAAATTCCCTAAATTCTACTTTTCAAATTAATTATAAAAATATATATTTTGTATCATATAAAATAGTTTATAAACCATTTTTGTGGTTATAGTTCAAGTGTACAATTCACCCTGTATTTCAATAATTGAACAAATGTGTTTGTTGTTGCCTGATGAAGACGAAAAGCCAGCAAAAAAATATAAAACAAAGCAACAAAAATGAAAATAAAAATAAGAAAACACACACACATCACACACTGATGATGAAAATGACATAAACACACACAGAACCAAGCAGAAATATTTTTTTAAGTTGAATATAATTTGTTTCTCAGCTGCCCGACTCTCTCTCTCTCTGCTCCTCCACTCTTTCTCTGGCCCGCTCACTCACTCTCTCTTTCTATCTCTCTCTCGATTCGTCTACTATAATTTTTCTTTTTCACTTTTGTGGATTTGTGTGTTTGGTTCTGTATTTTCTGTATTTTCGCGGGACGCGCTTCATTCTCGGCCAGCGTGCGCTCGTGGAAAATTCAAATTTAAGTTAACAAAAATATACAAATCAAAATACAAGAAAATAGATACCAAACAATTGTCAAAACTCTTGACTAAACAAATTTTAAAAGATAATAATAGTTAAATAATATCAAGGGAGTTGTTGTGGTAGCCGCAAAGTTCGAAAAAAGATATTTCTCCCAGTGGGCCCAAGTGGGCCAACCAGTGATCGTTGTTTTTTGTTTTCGCTTCGGTGTCACTTAATTAATTTGATTTTTTTTACCGTGCCATTGCCATTGCTATTGTTATTGTTATTGTTTGTGGAAAAATCTCGACAAAATGCTGAACAAGAACTCAGCCTCGTCGCAGTCGCTGCCGCGAGTCCACAGCTTCTTCAACATGATACCCTCGATTCTGCAGGACGATCTGGCTGTGACGATACTCGCCGATCGGGACAACATGTTCTCGATCAAGTCGCACCGCAGGTAAGCCTCAGGATCGGGGCATATATACATATATATATCATCGATTCGGCAGGGCCTTTTATGGCCGGCCAGCAGCTCTCGAAATAGTTATATACGTGCCCCTAGCGATCAGAGATATATGCGCGTGTATTTATATTCCAATTTAATGACACCAAACAAGCTGCCGTATGCTTCATGTTTTTCAGCGTGTCTTCTATATGCTTTCATTAATTATGATCTATGGCGGCTCCGAATATTTTCATGTCAATATATTGGCTGGGGCCCCGTCCCCTCTGCCCTCCCTCGTTCCGCCTTATTTATTTAACATTTTAATTGGCAAAACTTTGAATTCCTCCGGAGAAAGAACTGTAAAAATACCCAACTTATTTGAATTCCTAATTGAGTTACCTTAACTAATCAGTAAACTCTGCATTAATTAGCATTCTTGAGAATAAAATATCTCTAATTTCTGGTCTTTCTTATTTGTCTTGATGTTTCACAAATTTATAGAACAAATTGTTTAAACACACCTAAAGCCATTCGTATCAATTATCAGGAACCCAAAGGTGTTGAAATTTCGAAATGTGTGCGTTACTTGTCATTCGGCTTTTAATAGATGGATAGCCACATAAAATGGCCAATTTTATTACGAATTTCCCAGGAAGGTGGAAATAAACTCAAATTAATCAGGTGATTTTAAACAGAAAGGGCAGAAACTGATTAGGTTTTCTTCTGAGAATTCCTTGCAAGGTGACAACTTTTAAGAAATGTTTCTCGTTGAAATTTCCCACTTAATTTTAGTTTTGAGTCTAGCCAAAGGTGCCCCTCTTGATTCCTTTTATTTGCAAATGAGTCACTGTGTTTTTCAACTAAAGAGGCGATATTTTTGGGGATTTAGGGGCGTGTTGAAAATGCGTCGCAGTATTAATAAATCGAGGAAAGAAAATAATAATAAATGTTCCTCACACCACCCCTTTCGGGGGACACAAATGTCTTTTAAATAGAATGACAAATACGTGGAAATACAAATGCAAAATATACAAGAGCCCTCAAAATCATTTAAATATATATATAAATATATGAGGGAAGCCTCGGTCCCGGTCCCGGAGTCCTTTGCGGGTGAATGATCCCAAATTGTTTGTGAAACGGATTTCTTTGCATTTATTGCATTCGCGGCCATCGATGGATAATGTCTGTCACAACTGGCCGATTTCGGGCTATATGCGACGTGCCAAAAATCATGAAAACAACCGCAGAACAAAACGGAAAATGTGTTGAGCAAATAAGCGATGAAAGAAGTGAAAGAAAAGCACGGAAAATTGTCGGGGGGGAAAGTGAAAAGTGAAGTGAAGCCAAACCACAAACAGCACGGAGCCTGGAAGCCCCCCTCGCTCTCTCCTCTCTCTCTCAGATTTTTTCTTGTTAATTTTATTGTTTGTTTTGTATTGTTTTTGTTGTGGTTATGGCCGCAAAGGAGGTCAGTTTTACATGCGTCAAAAGCCGCTTCAATGGCAGCATTTCGCCGCTTTTTCATGCTCGCATTGAAATTGCCTTTCATATTTTATTACCATTCCGCCGCCTTTTATTTATTTATTTATTTTGACTGATTTCCATTGTCTGGCAATTTTGGCCGAGTGGAAAAAGTGAGTGACAAAAATTAGCGGTTAAAGTAGCGTCGAAATATTGGCAAAATACAACGGGCTGTTGGCCCCAAAAAGTGATATGTTTTAATTAATACGGGCATTGATCGTTGGCTGGTTTACTGGTCAATTAAACACTTTATTTTATTTATTTATTAATTGAAGTTGAAGTCGTTGTAAATAGGAATAAGCTTATAGCAAGGCTTGATTTAAGTTAAATAAAAATATAAATATTAATTCAATGTAAAAACATATAAAACACATATTCTCACAAGAACTTACTTAAAGATAGAGTTGAATAGTTGCTAGGTTTTTTTTGTTACATGAAATTGTAAATATAAATAAATGCTTTAATTAATTCCAAGTCAAATCTATAATTTAAATCATAATTTTGAACTGTAAGAGCTCCTTAAAACTATTTTTTAAATATTCCCTCAAACACCTTTGGCTCTCTGCACATTTTCTTATTTCCAATTAATTAATTAATCATAAATATCTAGGTTTTTTTTGTTACATGAAATTTTAAATATTAATAAATGCTTTAATTTATTCCACATAAAATCTATAATTTAAATCATAATTATGAACTGTAAGAGCTCCTTAAAACTATTTTTTAAATATCCCCTCAAACACCTTTGGCTCTCTGCACATTTTCGTATTTCCAATTAATTTTAGTTCTTTGGCGACGTCACTGGCCTCTGTATGTGTGTGTGTGTGTGTATAGCCGTCTATATGCATTAAGCGTTTTATATTTTTTATTATTATTAATTTATGCCATTTTTTGTTTGTCAACTTTTTCGTTCGTTTTCGCTTTTCGCGTCGCTTTCTGCCTATTTCGATATTCGCCGCCTTTCTTCTCCGTTCATTTTCGGTTTCCTTTTGTTTTATTTTTGGCACTGAGCGCAAAAAAAGAAATTCCGAGGAGGCATTTGCCTGCCCCGCCCCCAAATATTTGTCCACCGATGTCCTCCCAGCCCCCTCCTCCCATTCCCTTCTATATGTATGTTTTCCACAATTTCTGTGGAATTTTCAATTGCCAAAATCGAAGGGGAAGGAGGATAGAGACAGAAACTTGGCCGTCGCCATGGCGTCCTTTATACATATATAAATATATATATATATATATATTTGTGTGCGTGTGTAGGTGTGCGCGTTAAGGACACTTACTGACCTTTTACTTTATTTTTTTTTGATTTCTTTACGATTTTCCCCACAACATTTTGCCATTTAAATTGTAGTCAAAAAATAAATGTAAAACAAGCACCAAATTAAATAGTTTCGATAAATAAAAAAAATTACATTTGAATATAAATAAATTAGTAAATTTTCGTTTAAAATTCTTTGTGTTATTTATGGTCTAGTTTTCGCCGATTTTGTTTTGGTTTTGGCAATGCATCAAAGAGCTTCCGTAACTTGTACTTGTCCCATGTAAGCGGATTTAGTTGATTGAGCTTTATGGATTTCCAAACACACTCTCCTATATCCGCACTCGTAAATAGTTGATATATATCTGGCTGAATAATACATTTTTGCGACTTAAATTAATACTGAAGGAGTGTCCAGAGCCTACTTAATATGGGATTTTAATAGGGCACTTTTCAATATCTTATTAACTAAAGAAAATAAATATTTGGCTGAGAGTTACTCTACCAACTTAGTCTTTAAATATTATATTTCACTGAGAGTTACTCAACCAAATTAGTCTTTAAATATTATATTTAATTAAAATCCATCTGTGCCATGTGTTCCTGCACTGTAATTAATTTAGCAAGGGTTTGCAAATTATGTATATATATTTTATTTAGACTTAAGGTGTTAGCTATTTTTGTGAAAATATTTCATTGCCTTTGCATGTTGGCCTCTGGCCTCTGGGTGCCTATGAATATGAATTCTCTTCAAGGAAGACTTGAGCATATTGTTACTAATAAACTGATCTATTTTGTTTATTATTTTTAATTTTGTTTCCGCTTTTTTTTACAGCCATGGCGAGGATCTCATTGTGACGCCTTTCGCCCAAATTTTAGCCAGTTTACGTTCAGTGCGCAACAATTTATTAAGTCTGACAAATGTTCCAGCATCAAACAAGTAAGTGTCTTGTGACCCCTTAAGCCCCCCTTGTCCCGACCTTGCCCCCCGCCCCTGTCCAGACCCCTGCCCCCTGACCCCTGCCCCTTGCCACGGAGACTTTCAATTTGCTTGTGTACTAAGAGATGTACTTGACCCAAAAAAAACAACACCGAAAGAAATATAAAAGTACTAAAATCTCAGTCTGTTTTTAACCCCCCCTTTAACCCCTATGTGTGCTGCCTGCTCTTTGCTCGCTTTAACCCACTCACTCACTCTCTCTCTCTCTCTCTCTCTCTCTGTCTGTCTCTCTCTCTCTCTCTGTGTCTCGCTCTAACCGACTCACTCTGTCCCGCTCTCTCGTGCTCTTTGGTGTGTTTTTTGTTGTCTCACACTTTAATTAATCAAAACCAGCGAACAACAACAACAGCCGAGAGGCGACACCTATAACAACAATAGCCAAAAATAGGATATGAAAAATAGATGTATAAATCGAAAAAAAAAAACAGGAAAACTGTAAAAATAACCCTTACAAAGGTTGAAGGTGCCTTTTGGACCCCCGTGTGCGGCTGGGCTTCCATTGAAATGGCGCGGAACGTGCCAAAAATATATAGACAAATCGGCGAAACAAGTAGGCCAAAAAAAGAACTCTATGATTTTTCCGCAAAAATATCTATATATACATATGTTAGATATGGCACAGAATTTAAAATTAGAGACAGAGAAGCCATCGCTAAATAATGTTTCGGCTGTGACAATTTTCCAAAAGGAACACCTTTTTGTTTTTGTTTTTTAGTTTGTTCAACCGGGAAATAGGGAAACTCATTAGGTTTTCCTTCTGGCTTGTATTTGTTATTGTTCGCTGGCTGGTTGTTTGATATGTGACTAGCCACCAACTACCAACTTTCGACGTTTTTTAACCCATTTCCCGCCTTAAAATCAACCACACTGCCAAAAAGGAAGGGGCAGTCCTTAAAAATGTCTATAATAAATAACAAAGATATATATTTAGTCTTTTCTACAACCAAAAAATAGACAGTTTTTAATTTTCCAATTTTTAAAGTCATAAATAATGAACCAAGCCATATAAATCTACTTTTCTTGGTAAATATGGTCTAAAAACTCTGATATTAATATTATCTGGTTAATCCAGTAAATTCTAGTTAATAACAAGGTGAATACTAACTAATAAATAAAAATGAATGAAATTAAAAGAAAAGAAAAAATTCCAAATAATTTCGTAGTATTAAGAAAACAAATAAAATTGAATGTCATCTTATAACAAAAACAAAAAAGGGAATGCATGCTACCTGTACATAATAAGCAAATGTAATATTAATATTTCTATGCGTTGTGGGGGGAAATGGGTTAATGTTTTTGGATGTGCGTAACCCATAACACCCTAACCTTAACACCCTGCAGGCCCACAGAAATCCGACCCCCTCCCTGAAACTTGCAGAGATTGCTGTAAATAGAAAATTGCCCTCGAAAAAGAATATTTTGAAATTACAAAAGACAAGCAATTTTGTTCACAAATATAAATATTTTTCTCTCTCTCTCTCTCTTCCGCTCTCTCTTGCTCTCTCTTTCTTCCTAACTCGCTCTCTCTCTCTCTCTCATTTAACCATTTTTTGCCTATGTGTATATGTGTGTGCAAACTTTTGCAAAATCACCAAAAATCTAAATGTCGTGTTCTTTTCACCACACCATGCTACGTCACCAAAAAATAAAAAATATATAAAAAAACACACCACACCATACTCCCCACGCTGCCCCGCCTCCCGACCCTTTCCCCATATATAATATATATCATTTGCGTTAATTATCATGCGATCATTTGTCATTAATTTTGCATTTTCACCTGCTTTTTCGCTCCCTTAAATGTTTGTTCGATTGTTTGATGGTTCGTTTGTTCGATTGTTCGATTATTTTGTTTGTTTGTTTGTTTGTAATCCCTCTGAAACCCCGAAACCTCTCCGACCCATTTCCCAAACCCCCACCCCTCTACCCCCAACCCTTGGCTACTCCCTTTGTGTGTGTGTGCGCGTGTGTGTGTGTGGAAAACCGTGTATTAATCAACCAAGATCCAGGCGGCCCACGCAGTCCTCGTCGGCTGCCCGCTCCTCCAATCCGGCGGGCGTCCCCCTGTCGCAGGGCGAGGAGGCCTACACCCGCCTGGCCACCGACACCATCGAGGAGCTGGACTGGTGCCTCGATCAGCTGGAGACCATCCAGACCCATCGCAGCGTCTCCGACATGGCCTCGCTTAAGGTGAGTCTATCGATCTTGAAAGCCATAACTTCTATCTAAGTTTTAGAAGAAATCGATTTGTAAATAACGATAAGACTACATTGAAGACTATCGATTTATATCGGATATATATTGCAGCTGCATTGATATATACAAATTGAAATGTATTTACTGCTATTCCTATATATCATTAATTACCTTAGCGATTCATTATTTTGTCATATTAAATATTATTATATTTTCATATAAAGCCCTTGAAAGCCCTAACTTCTATCTGAGCTTTGCAACAAATCGATTTGTAACTCGAAGTCTATCGATTTATATCGGATATATACTGCAGCTGCATTGATAAATACAAATTTAAATGTATTTACTGCTATATATCATTAATCACCTTAGCGATTCATTATTTTGTCATATTAAATATTATTATATTGTCATATAAATGTCATATTAATTAGATATAATATAATATCGATCTTTGACAATATAATATATCGAAAAGGATCCTTTTTTGATTTAAAAACTGTCTTGCAGTCGAAAGACATTTTGTTTCCTATTTAATATATATATTTAATATAGCTATATATCATTAAATACCTTAGCAATTAATTACTTTGTCATATTAAATATTATTATATTATCATATAAATGTCATATATATTAGATATAATTTAATATCGATCTTTGACAATATAATATATCGAAAAGGATCCTTTTTTGATTTAAGAATTGCCTTGCAGTCTAAAGACATTTAAAAATGTTTCCTATTTAGTATCGATAATAAGTTATAATTGATTGAAATAATAAGAATTGTTTTACATTCTTCCATAGCAATTATCTAATTTTCGATATTTATCGCTATTAGCAAGATTCGATACGTTATAAGGGACTCTTACTGATCAGTAATACATAATTGTTGATACGTAATGCTTGTATCTCAAATCCATTGTCACCCATAGCCCTGAAAATTAAAGTCCATGTTTACCTGACGTTTTAATCTCTAGAGATTTCGATGACACCTGTTTTTTTTTTTAAATGCTTAAGCTTCAGAGAAAAGTACTTGACGAAGTGAAATTTGAAAATTAAATACGTGAAAAGTGCTTGAAAATATATATCAAGGTATAAGTCACAGGAATGTACTTATATATTATTTTATTTATTTGATAGAAAGCAAGAAATAATTGTTAATTAAAGCAAAGTGTTAGGCAGGTTTTTAACGATAACTCGAGTTTGGAAAGCTTGGTTGTGAAACTCAAATTTAATTATAAAATAAATTCAAATTAAATTGTATAATTATATATATTTCAGTTCAAACGGATGCTCAACAAAGAGCTGTCACACTTCAGCGAATCCAGCAGATCGGGAAATCAGATATCCGAATACATCTGTTCCACATTTTTGGGTAAGCTAATATCTCCATTACATTATATATCAGATTCAGTAAGCAGCATTTAATTATAGCAATTTATTTATGTAACTAGATTAGTTTAAGTCGAGATATTCAAGGTAATCAGTTCAATTTAAGCGATAGGTGGATCTATCGATAGAAATGTAGTTTCCAAAGATGAATGGCAAAGTTTTTTGCAAAACAATTGCACAACAATGCCAACACTCGAATCATTTCCGCCCCACATCAGATGGAGATTAAGTTGGATTTCCAATTGTATTTACCCCTTATTCCGCATCATCATCATCATCATCAGGGCAGAAGCTATGAGTATCAATGGGGCCGAGCCCTGCCCCTTGAACCCCATTAGCCCCCAAACCCCATCCAAACTTATTCAAGATGTTTTGCGGCTTTAACTTTCGTTGGCTGCAATTTGTTTCAGGCAGCTCTTGTTATTTTTTTTGTAGTTTTTCCTGCCGTTCGACTCACCAAAGTATGCAATAAAATCGCATTAACCATATCAGCAGGGGAAGGCGGGAAAAGCCGTGGGGAAAACCTAGGAAGAAAGTTAAAGTAGCCGAAGCCACCAGCCATCCATCTCCATCTCCATCTCCATTTCCATTTCCATCCAGAGCCAACGAATTAGGGCGAAAAATGCCAGCAAAAGTTATGCAAATCAAAGGGGATGAGCTTTAAAAAAATAAAGAAATCAAGTCGAGAGGGGAATACTCTGAAATTTGTGGCTTACAAAATGCAAATATTTAATGATTTTTTTACTTAAAAAAATATCTAAACAAACAGAAGAATATTGTAGGTTTTTTTTTAGGAAATAGCAATCGTAAAAGCATAACGAAAGTGAAATAAACTTAAAAAATATTAAAAAAAGCACCTTAAGTCTTAGGAAAAATCTGATAAATGTCCTCGTAAAGAATACAGTACAGCGCAGAAGTAATAATAAGTTAATTTCTGTAAGATAACGAATATTATTTGTATCTCTCTAAAGGTTATACCTAGGACTCTGTTTTTCGTGGAGAAAAACAAACTCAATGTCTCTGTTTCTCCTCCCGCTTCGCTTCCCGTGCGTTTTTCGGATTGAAAGTGCAAAATTAAATTATGCAGAGCAGCATAAAAACAGATGAAGTGGAAATTTCATTGTTTAACCTGCGAACCAAGCCCCAAGCGGAGACCTCTGCACACCCACATGCGTACCACCCCAAACCCCACCCCACCCCATTTGTTGTATTCAAAAGTAACCCCTCTGCGGATTTTCCCGATCCCCGGTTTTCCAACCATTTTCCCCTCCTGCCTTCCACTTACCGCCTTTGTCCAGCCAAAGCCACTTTGTGGCACTCCGTGCAGGAATGGAAGCTATTTTTTCAGAGGAATGCACAGAGAAAAATAAGCACATGAGGATCCATTATATTTTGGAGTTAAAAATACGAATCTTTAGTGCTTTTAATGATATATAAAAATGTAAATATATAAACGTAAAACATTAAAACTAAATGTTTTTAGAAAAAGTGTGCCAAGAACACACAAAGTTTTTGTCATTGGTCGCCAGCAGTACCACAATAGTTAATAATATTTAGATTTTATTATTATAATTATTAAATTGGAAGAAATCGAAGAGCAATCCTTATATTTTAAACCTTTTTTCTATAAAATTTGTTGATTCATTTTTATTTTATCGAAATCATGCTCAAATCATTATGGATATCGATCAATTTAATGAACCCATCATTTATTTCGATAGGTATGACTTTAATTCTTTATTAGGCTTTTTTATTATTAGTATTATTATTATTATTATTATTATTATTATTATTATTATTATTATTATTATTATTATTATTATTATTATTATTATTATTATTATTATTAT
>VNKC01002989.1:0-12150 GCA_008042775.1 Drosophila pectinifera
TTGGATACAACTCACTACCTCGAGATTTTGAAGCCTAATATGATCGAAAGCGCGAAGAATGTGGGCATTCGTGAAGATTTCCGATATCACCAGGACAATGTCCCAAAACATAAGTCCGACATTGTACAAGCCTGGCTTTACTATAATTGTCCGCACGTTATGCAGCCGAAAGCTCAGTCAGCCGGCATTAATGTTATAGAAAATTTGTGGGCTATTTTGGATGCAAACGTCCGCAATCGGAAAATATCCAACAAAACTGACCCTAAAGCGACATTGATCGAGGAGTGGTCCAAAATTACCCCAGATGTCACCCAAAAGTTGGTCGATTCCACGCCAAAAAGGCTTAAAATGGTTGTTGACAACAAAGGTGACCAAACCAAATATTAAAAAATATATTTTTAGTCTTTAAGCATAACTTTTTCTTTGAAGTATGTAACTGGTTGAAATAAGCTGTAGCATTGTTTTTCGATGTTTTTTCGTTATTAATTAAAAAAAAATATTTAAAAAATTATAAAAAATATATGAAGAAGAAATTATAATTTTAAACATTAACAAAGAATCGTGAGTTTAAATTATTTTGATTTTTCGTTCGGTTCTTTTTTTACAGGCATTTAAAGTTTACAATTGGCGCTGGTTGAAATAAGCTGTGAGCAACTGTATGTGAATAGGTCAGAAATGTTCTTTTTGGGTAGCTGTGTTATATGTCAACAAATAATTAATTCAATCTGTATATTCCCTATACCCCTATATTACTAAATGTTACATTTTCAAAAAAAACTCAGTCGCAATCCTTAGATATACCTTTTGTATTCTTTTTTAATTTTTTTAATGCGTTAAACCATTTAGCAATTAAAAGCATTGCTATATACGAATTCTGTAGCCACACATGCTATTTCGCCATTTAGCAGCTATTTTCAGCGTCCTCAGGGTAGAATTTAGCGATAAATTTATCCATTTAATTTTGTTGCCATATAGGGAATTCCATAATTTATTTGATTTAACAGGTGTGCTCAATGTGCTCAAATCTCTATTCTTTTATATGCATACAAATTTAGAGTTTTAACGGTAATACTTACAATTACGTATATTACAGGTTTATGGAACTGCAATTATATGGAGATAATGGCTTATATTCTTAAAATAGTTTGGCTTTTTCAAATTTTCATTATTATACAACAGCAATATTCAGTATTTGGATTTGAAAGTTGCACTCATATAAATGGTAAGTATATTTTTCTAAGATATTAAGTTTAGTTTTCGGTGCGTCTTTTCAGTAGCAATTATAAAGACTTAAATATTAATTTTAGCAACTTTTTTTTTTTACACTACATGCCTTATAATGTGTAAATCCGTAGTTGGTGTTCGATTCCTGGTATAACAAGCTCCCATTACAGTCTCTGGTCGCAGAAATCGGACCGCAGGACTATAGTAAACCAAAACTAATAGTCTACAAAAAACAAAAAAAAAAAAGTCGAAATAATTCAAAACTTCAAACAACTGACTTGGTTGTTTTCAGAAGTAAACACTGTCTGTCTTTTATTTTATGAATAATTTGTTTTAAAGCCAAACAAAGGCAGTATCTGTTTATTTATCGGTCCAAAAGGAACCGATATTTTATATATATATATATATATAAAATATGTATATATTTATATATGTATATATAAAATAGAGTGTTTCCTTTATCAATGTTTGGTATTGAATTATATATGTAACAGTTAATGAAAGGACACTCATAATGACACATTAGTTCAATTTGAATTTGAAAATTAGCGCTCAGAACGCTCTCTCTCTCTGACCTTTCAACGAAGAGAGCCTGGAGCCAATGTAAAACAAGCCCGAAAAACTCGAGTTAAAAAAAGTATGGCGGTACTCATCCTTGTAATTGTATTGTCATTGGTATCAGCAAGCAGCCCCAAAAACATCAATAAAATGGCCAGCTTTAACATCTCCACCATCAACAATGGATCTATCATCGATTTTAGTCAGGTAAAAGCTCCACTTCAAGAAGCTGCTAATTAAAATCTCGAATGATGATAAATAGATTCGATTTTATGGACGTTTGTATCTTAGAACATTTCAAGGGTATACATAGATATCTGTTAACAAAAGGGGAGTATTATTAATGGGAAATGGGATTTGTGATATTTATTTTTCAGTTTATACAAATTTAAAAGAAATAACCAAATTTCTCGAAAAATAATTTAAACAAAAAATATCGGGTGAAAATAAATTTCCGTTAATGGAAAACGAAATATTCACCCGATTTTTTTTCTAGATCAAACCAGCTTTACAAATATACATATTAAGCAGGTCTATAACCAGGTATCTGGTTATCCGATCAGCTATTTCAATCAGCCGAAAGCTAAACCATAATATGATGATTACGAGATATTGGACTCGAGGTTGATGAGTGCTGATATCAATATTGATGATGATAATGATGATTTCATAATCGTGATGATACTTTTGTAGTTTCAATAGAGCTCTTGTGCGTTTGGCTTGGTGGCTATCGTAATCAGACTCATTTTACTTTTAATTGATTTTATGTCAACTTGAGTATCATGCTCTTAAACTAATATGTACTTTGCAAACAGATTGAAATATACTTAAATTTTTTTTTGTTCTTACTGTTGCGGTTTCACAATCTTAGATTTTGTTTTAACAATTTTCACATTAAATTTTTCTTTGTATTCGGTTTGAAAATTTTCTTTAAACTAAAAACCTTTGATAACTGAGGTGTGGATATTGTTTGATAGAGAAACTGCAAACTGCAACTGTGACTGCTGCATACGGTCGATGTCGTCTCTGCAATGTGGTGCGATCTTACATAAGTGATCCTTTTTTTATCACACTACCCTTCCGTTCCAGGGAAAAACGCAACTGGAGGGATCACGGGAGAGCATACTTCAGCCTTTCCGTTAGCGTGCAGCTTATCGCTTCATATTTGATCCAGATATCAGATTACAGAAATACCAACTTATATTTATACCCTAGCAGGTTTTATAATTTTAGAAAGTTTGCATATCAGTGAAGAAGTCATTTTTAACCCTATAAAGTATATATATATATATATATATATATTCTTATCCGTTTCTACGTAAATTAGTCTCTAAAATTTAGAGCTATCTGGATTAATCTTTCTAAATAGTCTTCTTTCCATTGCAGGTAGTATATAAAGCAAAACGGCCCGCATTTGACTACCATATCTTATAACTGTCAAAGGAACTATAGGAAAATTTCCAATATATTTATATTTTCTTCGAGATATGGTACAATTTTAATTTTATGAAAATCTGAACTGATAAAATTTATTGAGATTTAATTTTCGAAAACTGATGTCGGTGCTCCGGTTCCCGCAAAACGCAAATTTCTTGCGATTTGAAAAAACGGGCAAGTTTTTCTTTGTGAAATGAAAAGTAAATGCCTTTTTCAACATAAAATCGAATCTTATTTGCAAAAGAAAAATTGGTCTATTGACGATTATTCCACATCATTAGTAGAACTAGTATGTATTTATTTAATAAAATATTCTTTTCTGACTCCACCTTGAATTCGGAAAATAAAATATTTCCTGTCGGCAGGAACATCTTGCGATTTGGCTGTCAGGGTTGCCATACTTTTGGAGGAAACGAAATAACTGATCGAAAAATGGTGTATATTAATATTATTAAGGAAACGTAAAATATGGTTTTAATAAATAAACCAGTTTAATTTTATTGTTTAAAAGGTTATTTTACCATTTAAAAAAGGTATACAAGTCATTGAGACCACTGGAACTATTTAAAGAGTGGCAGGGCTTTTGGACCGATAAATAAACAGATACTGCCTTTAAAACAAATTATTCATAAAATAAAATACTGTTAGACAGTGTTTACTTCTGAAAACAACCAAGTCAGATGTTTGAAGTTTTGAATTTTTGTCGATTTTATTATATAAACTCGATATATATAAACTCTATGATATTACAAAATGTATTATTCAGGCGGGCTCCGGTTTTCACTTAAATTTCTTGCGATTTACGTTTCAAAAACGGATGTCGATGATCCGGTTCCCACAAAACGCCAATTTTCTTGCGATTTGCAATACGAGCAAGATTTTCTTTGCGAAATGAAAAGTAAATGCCTTTTGCCAACATCAAATCGGAACTTATTTGCAAAAGAAAAAAAATAGTTGACTCATTGGTTTATTGACGATTATTCCACACCATTAATAGATCTATTTAGTACGCATTTATTAAATAAAAAACTATTTTCTGACCCCACCTCGAGTTTGGCAAACAAAATTTGCCGCGGCAACAACATATAGCAATTTGACTGCCATGATTGCAATATTTTTGGAGGAAACAAATCAACTGGTCGAAGCTTAAAATAAGGGTTTAATAAATAAACCCTTAAATTGCATTGCTTAAAAGGTTATTTTACCATTTAAAAAAGGTATACAGGTCATTCCGACCACTTAAACTGGAACTATTTAAAGAGTGACAGCCCTTTTGGACCGTTTACTAAACAGATCTTGCCTTTATTTGGCTTTAAAACAAATTATTCATAAAATAAAAGACTGTTAAACATTCTGTTTACTTCTGAAAACAACAAAGTCATTTGTTTCAGCAATAAGAACTCTTAAATATTTCCATTACAAAATGATTACAGAAAAGTTTGAGAAAACCAGAGCATGCAACAACGAAAACACATGTTTCTGGTCAAAACGTAAATCGCAAAAACAAAGTAAAAGCCGGAGAGCCCCTGATTAATAAGCATAAACAGTTTGGTATTCATGACACTCTAAACATTAAAAAAAAATAAATAAAAAACTATAAGTTCATGCATACACTAAACACAACACTAAACTGTTTTTTTAATATTTTGAAAATTAGACCAAATCATGTGCATAATGAATTTGAAATTAATTTACCTCCAGGATATAAAATTATTATTTACCTTTTAACAGCAGAAAATAAGCACTCTCGAAGTTCGGAAAATTGATCCGATTGTGTGGGAAAACTAAATTATTTCGTCTACGCTTACGGCCAAAAGAATGATTATTTACAATAAAATCCAAGCACAACAAACCACACCCAACATTAGTAAACGAAAAGTTGAAGTAAAGCATTATCATCATCATCATCTCAAGGAGCATTACACAAACGAGCTGCTCTATCATTAAAGAAAAAACTTGATTTTAAAATTGTTTGGACTTAATATTAAATATTGTTTAAAAACTGACCTTCAAATTAATAACATTGTTATGTTTATTTAAGGTAAACCTGTCAATGGGCACTGCACTTACTGCTTCTTAATGAGACTTTCATCATTGATATAATGATTATCCATATCACAAATCTTCAAAGCAAATTATGAGGTACAGAACCAAGACTTATTTGTACGCAAATAATGGTAAAAGCCAGCTCAAAAATAATTTCACGGCCATTTCTTATACCCAATAGCCATTGGATACAAGGGTATTATATCTTAGTGTCAACCTTGACAGAATGTAGCAGGCAGACGGAAGCTTTTTAAACCCCATAAAGTATATATATTCTTGATCAGCCTATTTAGAGCTACTATTCTTATCTGTACTTCATTTGATTGTTTCAAAACTTTGCCATCCTGCCTTTGAAAACCGTGGAAACTCATAAATATTCTATAGTCGCGATTTTTTTTACACAAAATGTTTGAGATAAACATGGGATTAATTAAACGATTCATTTACTGTGTATGCTAATCTTCTGCAACATTAACATTTGTGTTGTCAGCTCTAACGGGTGTTGCGCAACATGTTTCTAGAAACATTTTTGTACATTTGTCAATATTATCTTCTGCCATCTACCCTGTTTAATTAAAGTTTTTCATAAACTTGGGCATAATTAGACAAAGTGAATTAGCCACGTCCATGTGCCTTTTCATTTCACCCACAATACTTTGGTTACCACTAAAAATGCCAATGAGATTCGCTAAAGACTACAAAAAGTCATATTTTATATATTATAAAGTCATAATATAAACTTGCTCCCTAACTAGCTAAATATACAGATATGTATGTTAAAACAGATGGAGGTAGTTCTCATTAAACTTATATAAATAGTATTAGCTGGAAAATATTTCAGTGTGCCAAGCAGTAGTGCTAAAACTATAATATTTAATGTAGTTAAAAGTGGCACTACCCTTCCACTGATATTCGTAGCTGGTATTGTTACATAAATCCATCACTAATAGAGGAAATTCATCATGTATGGAACGCCAATTTGGCTCAAAATAAAGAACGCCCACGCTTCGTTGTCGTTGCATTTACATTGGATTTAAACCAAATCACAAGCAGTTTGAGTAATGGGCGGACTTTGGATTCCAAAGAGGAACATAACGGGACCTTGATGGACTTCGGAACCGGTGGCGTGATCACCGGCGGAGAACTTTGTCTGGCAAAGGAGAGACGCCGTGAATGCAAACGGGACTCCGGTGGACTTTGGACCCGGTGGGGTGATCGCCGGCGGTGAACTTTGTCTGGCAAACGAGAGCCGTGGTGAATGCAACGGGACTCCGACGGACCTTGTACCCGGCGGCGTGATCGCCGACGTCAGGAACAACGGGACTGTGGCTAAATAGGGACACAACACTTAATCTCAAACTCAATCTCAAACTCAAACACAACAATCTCCGAGCTAGCCTCACGATTCCGTAGCGAGCAAGAACATAGAAAACCAGTTCGTTACATCTGGCGCCCAATGTGTTTGTCCTGATCAATGAATAGAAAGGATCAAAATGGGAAAAGGATGGGTTAAGAACATTAAAAAATCGGAGTAAGTCTGGGTGGCCACCAGGCTCTGAATCAAGCTCACTGGCAAAGTGGAGAGCATGAAAAATATGCTGTCAGACTTTGTCGAGGAACAAGGAGCCGAGCCAGAAGTAGCTGAGACCCTTTCAGAGTTGGAAGCAAAATTCAGTAAGTCTTAAGGATGAAGCTATGTCCACCGGATGCGGATGGACTCTTAGCAGGCCTTAACATTCGTACGCGAGTGGAGTTTCCGATCCGACGGTAACGACAAACCACTAGAGTTTTTGGAGCAAGTGGAGTGATCGGCCGTAACGTACGATCTCGATACAAATCAAAGAGTGATTCCAGAGTGATGCCGGAACTGCTGCAAGGTAGGACCTTAAAATGGCTCATTGCTAACAACAGGCAGAGAAAAACATAAGGTGCATTTGTGTACGACTTCTAAAATTACTTCCTGTCCGGAGAATACATGGAGAAGTCTTCAGATCAGGTCAGACAGCGAAGGCAGAAGTACGGCGCGGGCTTCAAGGACTTCAGGTGGACATGCAGACGTTGATGGGGCCACTGAGGATGATGACGAGAATCTTGGAGAACACAACACCAGCACTCCATAGGAGGGAAGAGTTCGAACGGGAAAAAACTCTCAAAGAAGGCGGACTCAGAGCCATCAGCCTCACAGGATGAGGGAGACACGACGAACACGGCGAGCGGAGATCGCAAGGCGCCGTCCCACAAATCTAATGGGAAACCTAGAAGCCGAGAAAGCACAGATGACAGCAACAGTGATTTTAAAGGAGTCCAGGTCAAGGCGACGGTGGACACTGAAGCAACAGCCAGCTTTATAAGTAAAAAGCTGGTGGTCAGACTACAAGGTTCCGGCAGAAGGGAACCCATCAAACGGCAAGTAAGATACATAGAGGAGTCAAGGAGCCCATACAGCTCACCAATAGTCATGGTGAAGAAAAACACAGGAAAATGGAAGCTATGCGTGGACTTTCGTTAAATAAAAGCAAAGATCGTGAAGGGCGCTTATCCGATGCCAAGGTTAAACTACATCCTGGAACAACTGGGGGAGGCGAAATATATAAGTAACTTGGACGAAGGATGAATATTGTCAGATACCGTTGGAATCAGAGAGCCGACAATATAAGGCGTTCGCGGTGCCAGGAAGGGCCTACTTCAGTGGAAGGTGATCCCGTTCGGGCTGCACTAGGCATCAGCAACCTTCCATGATCCCACCCGCATTCTCACTACCAGGATGACATCTTTGTCATCGGACGCAAGCTGGAGGAGCACATGCGGAACTTAAATGAGGTGTTCCGAAGACTGAGAAAAGCCAAGTCGAAATTAAATATATAATATAATATAAGTATCAGATTTTCCAAAAGAAATTACAATACTTAGTCACTGACAAAAGCATCGGAGCTAACCAGCAGTTAACCAGGAGAGCGCTCAGTTCTTGGGCGTTCCTCCTGGTACAGTCGGTTCGTGCAAAGACCAAATGGAAGTAGAGAGCGGATCACCAGCGAGCATCCGAAGCAGAAATATTAAAGTTGGTTACAAACCCAATCCGAGCATGTCTGGACTTTCCAAAAACGTTCGTGCTACAAAAAGACGCCAGCGATCACAGACTAGGATCGATTCTCACGCAGCAATCAGAGAAAGGAGAGAGTATTCTCATACTCCAGCAGGTCACTCAACGGAGTCGAGCTCAACAGAGAAGGAATGTTTAGCTATTGTATGGGCAATACGACAGATAAGACCGTTCCTGGAGGGAAACCACTTCAAGGTGGTAACAGATTTCATGGCTTTGAAGTGATTAAACACCATCAAAAGCCCGTCCGGAAGGATAGCGCGATGGGCGCTAGAGGTGCAACAATACAAAAATAAAAAAAATACGAAAAATAAATTTTGTAGGACCACTGCCCAGATCAAAACAGTACAATGCGATGCTGCTGGTGCTAATCGGGCGATTCTCAAATTGGATTGAGATAGTACCTGTGCAAAGCGCGACAACGGAAACGTTGAAGAAAGGTATACGCAAGCGAATTATATCAAGATACGGCGTCCCAAAGGTTATGATTACCGATAACGGGGTGCAGTTCACGAGCAGGACATTCAACAGTTTCTTGGAGGAGCTAGGCGAGAAGCATCATTTTACGGGCAGGAAAATCCAACGGAGCGGGTGAACAGAACTGTAAGAAACAATGATCGCCCAATTCGCGGGTGCAGAACAAAGAATATGGGACGAGAAATGGTCGGAAATACAGCTGGTACTGCCAGCGTGAAAGAATCCACAGGATATTCACCAACATTTGTCGCACAGAGAAAGGCGCCCTATACTACGAGCAGACCATCTGAACACCGTCAGAGAATGCGAAGAAAGTTGGAGAATTTTTGAACTGGTCAGACGGTACATGGATAACGCAAGGTACTATAATCTGCGCAGGAGGCCTTGGAAGCCAAAAGTTGGAGATACGGTTTGTGCCAAGGAGGGAACAGCGATCAATTCGGGAAAATTAGAAAAGAGTGCAAGCGGGGACAAGTTTTAGTTTTTCCGAAGAAGGAAATGTCGGGAGTTAAATAAAATCGCTTTCTTTTTTCAAAGTGAACGGTCGTGTCTTTGTTTTGCGCTTCGATTTTGTGTAATCTTTAATATAAACCATCGGGGTTTCATTTAAAACTTCTATATTGTGTTTATTATCCCGTTCACTTCGCGTGTGCATGCACCTTATTTATTTTGTGTATTAATAATTATATTAATATCATTAGTTTGTGTTGTGATTGCTAGCTTTAGCATTTTTCGCATTTCTCTTTCTGTTTTTTTTTTGCTGCAGCTAGACGGTTTTAAACTTAGTCTTGATCTCCCACTCTCTTTCACTCTCTCTGCACGTTCCCGTTGTCTCGTTCTCCTCTCGCACCTTACTACTCTCTTGCTCTCCTCCCTCACGTAATTGGTATAGTGGTAAGTCGTTAAAATGACCTCGAACATATTCTGTGCTATTAAACCCTGCAGGAAGACTATTTCTGCAAAGGAGCCTAGTATCGGTTGCTGGCTTTGTGACAAACTATTAAACTATTGAATAAGACCCCCAAGCGTTGGCTTCCATCATTTGGGCGAATCCATTCAACTAGTTGCAAGTTCTCAACCGCAGACTCCTTCGGCACCGCCCTTGACCCCATTATATTCAACCCCAATGATATTGAGGTCAGGGACAATAAAATAGTCGGTATTCAAGTGTGCCGTGGGAGAAGACGTACCGCCGGTTATATCCGTAGTGTCCGCTGAGGGGTCACAATTAGCGACCCAACAGAACCCAATTCATACAACTCCTCAGGGTTCCAAGCCCGGACTACCGGTCGAATTTGGGAATACTGTTACCCAGTCAGTATTGCCAAGAACCCTGATAGCAATACCACCAACGAAACAGATATTTGTTTCGCGGCTTTCGCCTGCTCAAACATCTGATGATGTACCCGCCTATATTCAAGGAAAAACTAAAGCCGAAAAAACTAAAATAAAGGTGGAAAAATTCAAATTTTCTTATGCTAAGGATATTTCATCTTTCAAAATAAATGTCCCAAAAGAACTCTTTAACACGATATGCTCTGCAAACTTCTAGCCAGAGCTAAGAAAAAGAAAAAACGGCCTGTTGGAATAACTCTTCCAAGGCCAGACCATATCATTGTGCCGCCTACGTCTTCCTCTTCAAAAAACTAAATAACTCTCCTTCTTTCCTATTAGAGTGCAAGAGGCTTACGTAGTAAGCTCCCTAAATTGTATTCTGATAGATTTTCTTTTACATCCCAGGTGATTGTGTTCACAGAAACCTGGTTGAAACCGGTGATTCTAAGCTCCGAAGTTTTTCAGCTATGTACACAACTTACAGGCTGGATCGGCCTTCGAGGCGTGGGGGTGGTGTCTGAGTTTGTTACTTTCGAGGAAAGAAACGATGTTGAATTCCTTTGTGTGAAGATATCACTTCATGGTAGTTTCGTTTTTATTACATGTTCCCACATTCTATCTCGCCTTTTAGTGGCTCAGTCTAATTTCACCGTGCTTAACGCGCAGTGTTATAACAACTATTTAACTCGTTGCAGGGTCCAGTTCTCGCAGGACCCAAAACAGTTCTATAATTTCGTCAACACTAAGCGTAAACCTATTACACATCCTTCATCGCTCTCATTTGAAAATACAACAAGGCATACAAGGATCAGCCAATTGCCGTTCTTTTTGCTCAGTTTTTTCGTCGACATCCGACTCAAATCAGACTTATTCTTATACCAAGACCAAATTGAACCTAATCTTCAGTCCTATTTTTAACGAAAGCTCACTTCTTTTGGATCTTCAACGCGTCAAGCCGGTTTATTTACCTGGTCCCTATGGAATACCAGGCTGTGTGCTTAGGTATTGTGCCAAGGCCTTGTGCAATCCCCTTCTAAAATTGTTTACCTTAGATACCTCAAAATTTCTCCTTATTTGGAAGGAATTATTCGTTATACCTCTCCACAAAAAAGGTAGCTAACAACTAAAGAAGAATCTCCAAGTTGTCAGCCATTTCTAAACTTTCCGAAAAAGTAATTACTCCCCATTTACAGCACCTCTGTAAATCTGTAATTTCTCCATACTAACATGGATTTATTAAACGTAGATCAACGACAAATAACCTTCTAGAGCTCACCTCTTTCATTATAAAGGGCTTCCAAAAAATTCGTAGACAATCAATCCCTTCTTGTTAGAAAACTCGACTTAATGGGTTTTCCTGTTAATCTTCTTAGGTGGATCTCGAGTTATCTGATTGGCACGACGCAAAAGGTCCTTTATAAGAATAAATTATCTATTGATCTTCGGGTTACCTCTGGTGTCCCGCAAGGTAGCCATCTTGGTCCCTTATTGTATACATTATTTATTAACGACCTGCCCAAAGTCCTGACTAACTCAAGATAACTTATGTACGACTTTGAACTTTGCTTGCAGTACAAGAACGGCTTTCGCCAGTCAGATTTATAAACAGATCTTAATAATTTTCAAACATGGTGCAGTACAAACTTATTAAACATGAACACCTCTAAGTGCAAGCTGATGACATTCTCACGTGTTTCTTCAAAGCTTGCGAATTATACGCTGAACTGCTGCTCTTTGGAAAGAATCACTCTAGTTGACAATTTAGGTGTCCGCCTAGATCTTAAACTTGAGTGTGCTTAGATTTAATAAACGGTGGTCAAAGGTGGTTCGATGACCCTTATGTTACAAAGAACTTTTACACTTCGTTAGTCCATCCTATCCTGGAGTACGGATCCTGCGTTTGGAGTCCGCAGTGGGATGTTCATAGCAAACGCATTGAATCAGTTCTAAAGAACTTATTACTTTTCGCTCTA
>VNKC01002992.1:0-26680 GCA_008042775.1 Drosophila pectinifera
CACATTAGCTAAAAATAAATGCAGTTTCGTCAAGCCTATTGCCTGTCCAGTCTGCGTCCAAATATCCACAAAGAACATTGCCGTTAGTATAATTATACCCTGTACCCAATCTGGCCATTTCACTCACAATGCTCTGGGTGTCGGGTATCTCACAGTCGGCCTTACTCGACTGTAGCTTTGTGACTTGTTGATTTTGTTGTTGTTATCCTTACTTTTATTATTATTTTTTTTTTTTACAAATATTGACAATAAATTAGCGACAAGACTGCAAAACAGATAGAGCGTTCGCAAAAAAATTAAGTAAATATCATAATAATACTTTGCTAAATTATTTTGCATTACACAGCTTCCTTAGATCTAAAATATTCTACTTCAACTCCAGGCGATCTTAAAATTTCACGATTTTGCCTATAAAGGTCGACATACTTAACCCCTGTTCCATCCGTTTGTTTAATACTTTATAGTTTAACTGTAACTTTTGATTGAAGTAACTCTTAAAATTTCGGCCAAGCCTCTAACGAAGTCGCACAAATTTTTTATGTAGGCCGGATGAGAACGACTCTATGAGTCTAGCGATCTGCATTGTCTCATCGGGAAATATACAGTGTCCTTATTTTCTACAATCTTTATGCAGCTGGGTCAACTGCACTCAAGGCAGACCGTGGAGCAAAGGGCGTGTTAGGCATTCAGTATATGCGGGTCACAGGTCACCTGCTTAATCCCCGGTCTGTGTGATATTTTTTTTTAATTACCACCTTGACATGTGATCCACTCACCAGGAGCAACTCTAGGCAGACCGTGGTGCGAAGAGAGAACTCAGGATCCAATCCATGGTTAAAGAGAATTTTATTTTTTTTATTTTTTGCCTTTTTTTTAAATGTTTACTTAGTAGTAAATGCTTTATTAGTCTTAACCAATTCCCTCAAAGAATAGAACCGCTGTACTCCTTGCAAATTTTTATTTGGAAATGTCCGAAGTTAGCATAATGCAGCTTAGTTCATCTGAGCTCAAAACAGACCGTGGTGCAAAGCGAAAAAAATATAGATCTGCCGGCCGGAGGTATTCGCATCGGACTGATTTTAACAAAAAATAAATAAATAAATAATAAAATAATAACTAAATAAAAAATAATTGTTAGACATAAAGTATAAATGTTCGTGGGCTTCTTATATAAAAAAGTATCATAAACAAATTATTTAAGTTACTGAAGATATTTGGCACAATAATAATATATAGTATAAGCTGCTAATCAGCCATTTGCAATTAACTTTGTTGCGGTTGGCAACAAGAGCTTGCGCTTAAGTTTTCTAATCAATTTTGTAAAAATTATTATGGAAAATAAAGAACAAAGTAATTATAGTGTACTTCAAGAGAAGCTTGTTCGTGTTGTTGCTGTTTATGATTTTAGAGCTAGTGATGTCTTGAATGGTTCGAAAGTTTGTGGATTTGTGGGAAGCTCAGGGCATAGTTTCCATAAACAGGCTTTTAACGATTCAGAAGTCATTCGTCTGTTTTAATCATTACCATCATGCCAATTAAAATAAAATGAACACGACTTCTGACAGAACTCTCGACCTGGCTTATCTTGATATTGCGGACTTTTAAAAATTGCAATTGCAAGAAAACATCCGGAATTTAGCTAAAGAAAGTGAGTGATTAAATAAAAGTATTCGTAAGCTTTCTATTTCTGTTGTTGAAGTGAGTGAAAATATGGTTAACATTTGACATAAATTAATTCTGTCAAAGTTTGCAGCATTGACCTAAAAACCAGAAAATTTGATCATCTGTCCCTCATCTTTACGGTTTTTTGAATGTATTTTGCATGTTTCTTGCAAATTGCGACTAATAATAGCAAGTCTGGAAAGATAAGCAAAAAGATATTTTTGATAAAAACTGAAGAAAAAACGAATTCTTCTAATTGATGTTCCGAAGCCTGGATTTGGAAACACCAATGATAGCAAGCTTTTTCAAAAGCTGAGTTGTCTGCAGAAATTAAAAATATTTAGACATAATAGATTTAGTAAGGCTCTATCCATAAATGTTTAATGCATGGCCCGGAAATGATTTAATGCGCACTGTTACCGATTGGCCAATTGGTCAAGGAAGTTTAGTGGCACAAGAAAATTTTTTTGGATTGTTCAAATATTTAATCAAAGTTCGCTATCTTATGATGATTATTAATATATGTATATATATATTTAAACCCGATACCCATAGGGTACAGGCAGAAGGAGGCATCTCCGACCCTATAAAGTATATATATTCTTGATCAGCGTCCCCATCCGAGTCGAGTTATTTCTGTCTGTCCGTCCGTGTCAAACAACAGATCTCAGGGAGTATAAGAGCTAGAGACATCAAATTTTTTGACCACATTATAATTGCTTTTCTCTTTCAAAGTGAACGGTCGTGTTTTTGTTTTCCGTTTCGATTTTGTGTAATCTTTAATATAAACCACCGGGTTTTCATTTAAACTTATATATTGTGCATGCAACTTATTTATTTTGTGTATTAATAATTATATTAATATCATTAGTTTGTGTTGTGATTGCTTGCTTTAGCATTTTTCGCATTCCTCTTTCTGTTTTATCCGTTACGCCGCTGCTGCAGCTAGCGGTTTTAAGCTTAGTCTTGATCTCCCGCTCTCTCTCACTCTCTCTGCACAAACCCGCTCTCTCGTTCTCATCCCGCACCTTACTACTCTCTTGCTCTCTTTCCTCACGTAAGTGGTAAGTCGTTAAAATGACCTCGAATATATTCTGTGCTATTAAATCCTGCAAGAAGACTATTTCTGCAAAGGAGCATAGTATCGGTTGCTTTCTTTGTGACAATATAGTGCACGCTCAGTGCATTGATTGTACGGGCCGGACGGCCGATACTATTTCTAAAAACATTGGCTTGCGCTACTGCTGCGAGACTTGTCGCGAGGTTGAAAGGGAAATTATGTCTTTTATGCGGCAAACCAAAAGTGGTTTTAAAGAGCTGTTGATTAGTTTTCGTAAAACAAATTAAATGCTCTCAGCGCTGGATTCTCAGTTCAATGGCCTTAAGCTATTGAATGAGTCCACCAAGCGTAAAAAAACAACTGTTGGCTTGCATCATTTGGGCGGATCCCTACAACTAGCTGCAAGTTCTCAACCGCAGACTCCTTCGGCCCCGCTCTTGACCCCATTATATTCAACCCCAATAATATTAAGGTCGGGGCAATAAAAGATTTGGTACCCGAATGTGCCGTGGGAGAGACTGTACCGCCGGTTATATCTGTAGTGTCCGCTGAGCGGTCACAATTAGCAACCCAACAGAACCTAATTCATACAACTCCCCAGGTTCCAAGCCGGTCGAGTTTGGAAATACTGTTACTCAGTCAGTATTGCCAAAAACCCTGTAGCAATACCACCAACGAAACACATATTTGATTCGCGGCTTTCCCCTGCATCTGATGCTGTAACCGCCTATATTCAAGGTAAAACTAAAGCCGAAAAAACTAAAATATAGGTGGAAAAATTCAAATTTTCTTATGCTAGGGATATTTAATCTTTCAAAATAAATGTTCCAAATGAACTCTTTAACACGATATGCTCTGCAAACTTCTGGCCAGAGTTTGTTGTTGTTAAAGAGTACGAAGCTAAGAAAGATAAAAAAGGTCTGTTGGAATAACTCTTCCAAGGTCAGACCATATCATTGTGCCGTTTACGTCTTCCTCTTCAAAAAACTATATAACTCTCTCCTTCTTTCCTATCAGAATGCAAGAGGCTTATGTAGTAAGCTCCCTAAATTGTATTCTGATAGTCTTTTGTTTACATCCCAAGTGATTGTGTTCACAGAAACCTGGTTGAAGTCGGAGATTCTTAGCTCCGAAGTCTTTCCAGCTATGTGCAAAACTAACCGGCTGGATCGACCTTCCAGGCGTGGTGGTGGTGTCCTCATAGCGGTTGTGATTCCAACCTCACGTCTGAATCAGTTACTTTCGAGGAAAGCAACGATGTTGAACTCCTTTGTGTGAAGCTATTAATTCATGGTAGTTTCGTTTTTATTACATGTTCCATGTTCCCCCATTGTCGGAACTCCTTAATTATTGGAAACTCCTTTCCGTCATCCAATCGGTGTCCAATAGACTTTCGGAAAGGAACCAATTAGTAGTTTTAGGTGATTTTAATATCACTGGAGCTATTTGGTCCTCCAATACGCTTTCAACTACAGCACAACATGATTTTATTAATGGCTTCTTCGACATTTCGCTGTCTCAAGTCAACTATGTTCGAAATTCCTCACATCGCTTGCTTGGTCTCTGCTTTGTCTCTGATCCGGCAAGAGTCAGTTTGGTTAGGGTGGTGCCACTGACGCTACCTGAGGATCCATAACATCCTACTTTCGATGTGACTATCGATATTGCCATTGCAATGGAGTGAATAAGTCTCATCGGCCAGCTAAGAAGGTAAACAGCTTTCGCAGGGCGGACTTCAGGCGGCTGAAAAAGTTTATCTCTGAATTTAATTGGTCCCGTCTATACATGTGCAATGGCATGGTTGATGCCTTGCATATTTTCTACAATGCCATGAATTCCTTTTTCAAAGAATGTGTTCCGTTATTCTATCCGTCAACCTCAAACAAGCCTCCCTGGTTTAGTAAAGAGTTGATTCGCCTCCAAAATATAAAGTACAACCTCTACTAAAAAATTTAAACGTTCGGGATCTCCAGTTGTTCTTTCTCACTTTTTAGTGGCTCGGTCTAATTTCACCGTGCAGTGTTAAAAAAACTATTTAACTCGTTGCAGGGTCCAGTTCTCGCAGGACTCAAAACAGTTCTATAATTTGTTTTATAATTTCGCCAACACTAAGCGTAAGCCTATTACACATCTTTCCTCGCTTTCATTTGAAAGTACAACAGCAAACAAGGATCAGGCAATTGCCGATCTTTCTGCTCAGTTTTCTCAAACAACCTATTCTTCGACATCCGACTTAAATCAGACTTATTCTTCAGTCCTAGTTTAAACGAAAGCTCACTTCTTTTGGATCTTCAACGCTCAAGCCGTTTTATTCACCGGGTCCCGATGGAATACCAGGCTGTGTGCTTAGGTATTGTGCCGAGGCCTTGTGCAATCCCCTTCAATGGTTTACCTTATCATTAGATAAATTAAAATTTACCCCTATTTGGAAGGAATCATTCGTTATTCCTCTCCACAAAAAAGGTAGAAAATTTGATGCTAACAACTACAGAGGAATCTCCAAGTTGTCAGCCATTCCAAAACTTTTCGAAAACATAATTACTTCCCATTTGCAGCACCTTTGTAAATCTGTAATTTCTCCATGCCAACATGGATTTATTAAACATAGATCAACGACAACTAACCTTCTGAAGCTCACCTCTTTCATTATAAAGGGCTTCCAAAAAAATTCGCAGACAGATGTTATTTATACTGACTTCAGTAAAGCATTTGACTCTGTTAACCATTCCCTTCTTGTTAGAAAACTCGACTTAATGGGTTTTCCTGTGGATCTTCTTAGATGGATCTCGAGTTATCTGATTGACAGGACGCTAAAGGTCCTCTATAAAAATAAATTATCTAATGTTCTTCGGGCTACCTCTGGTGTCCCGTAAGGTTGTTTACATTATTTATTAACGACCTGCCCAAAGTCCTGACTAACTCAAGGGTACTTGTGTACGCTGACGACGTTAAACTTTGCGTGCAGTACAAGGACGGCTCACGCCAGTCGAATTTACAAACAGATCTTAATAATTTTCAAACATGGTGCAGTACAAACTTATTCAACCTGAACGCCTCTAAGTGCAATCTGATGACATTCTCACTTGTTACTCCAGAGCTTGAGAGTTATACGCTAAACTGCTACTCTTTGGAAAGAACCATAGATCCTAAACTTGAGTTCATTGATCATATTTCGTGCGTGGTGAATAAAGCCAGGGGTGTGCTTGGATTTATTAAACGATGGTCAAAATAATTCGATGACCCTTATGTTACGAAGAACTTATACACTTCGTTAATCCGTCCTATCCTAGAGTACGGATCCTGCGTTTGGAGTCCCCAGTATGATGTTCATAGCAAACGCATTGAAACAGTTCAAAAGAGCTTTTTACTTTTCGCTCTACGTGGCTTAACCTAATTAACCTACCTTCTTTAGCAAACCGTAGAACGATGCTAGGCATCACTTTCATATATGACCTAATTCGTGTCTGTTTTACAACATGCCTACGTCCACTTCTAAGCTATATCGTGATCTTCGGTTTAGAGTAAATGGATATGAAATAAATACATTAGTGAGGATGTGCGTCAGTAAAATCGGATAATAAACATAGGTGTTATTAAAAAAAGAGTTTATTTGTATGCTGAGCTTCTGCAATATCTACAGCAGCACCAACATGTTCCATAACATGTTCCTAGCAACATCTGCCTTTTTTGGGTGATGCTGAAGCTGTTCCTAGCCACATTTTTCTTCATTTGCCAATGTCAATGTGTATTTTAATTTCATCCACAATGCTTTGGGTGCCGTGTATCTCACTGTTGGTCACACTCGACTGTAGCTTTTCTACTTGTTTTTTTATATAATATGAAAAATTGTGTCTTAAAATTTTAATAAATAATATAATTTTGACAAAAAACCCTAAAAATTTTAAATTTTTAATAAAACAAAGGTGATTTACCTTATTACTTTTAAGAACATCTAATCCACTTTTTTTTGCTACAGGGCAACAGGGCGTTTCCCTCTATAGTGAGACAGACAAATGGAAATAGACTCTACTTTTGATCTTAATGAAGAAAAACCAGTTATCTTAGAGAAGACTAAATTTATATACCTTTTCAGTTTGACCCAACCTAAATAACTACAGCTCGAGTTATGTGGCAATATGTTGGATAATATCTATTTATTAATAATCTGATTTTTTCAATATCAACTATATGATATGGTGTCTGCTTTTTACAAAATTAGAACCGTAATTCCGAAATCTTAAAATAACGGCATATCACAGAATATATGCCCCCAATACAAAGAATACTATTTGCCTACCAAAGCTTCATCGAGAAAGCTCGAAACCCGATGGTCTAGTTAGCAAGGGCAACTTACCGGCTTCGGTCAATAGCACCCAGAATGTGCTGACCTCAACGGTTGTTCCACTTACCGGATCAGCGACGACAGCGGAAAAGCAATGAGTCTGGCAGAGACAGCGACAAAGTAGTATAATTATGGAAATTTTGTAAACATAATTTTAGTTTCAATTTGATTGCAAGTAAAATATATTATTTTATTTATCATTAAGCATTGTTATATATTATAAAATTATATTATATATTTCGCTCTACGCGGCCTAAACTGGGATGTAAACTTAAGGTTACCCTCCTATTCTAACAGACTTCTCCTGATTAACCTGCCTTCTTTAGCAAACCATAGAACGATGCTAGGCATCACCTTCTTATATAACCTAATCCGTGGGGAAGTGGAAAGTACTGACTTATTAGGTCAGCTTAATTTCCACGTACCTTGTAGAAACACTGTTTACCTTTAGTTTTGCGCCATTCTAGAACCTCTTATGAAATGCATGAACCTTTTAGAGTATTATGTGAAATTATAATGATTTGTACCATATAACATCATCTGTAGATAGCCTTCCCAAACTAAAACAAATCCTAACCCACTTAGTAAACATGCAAGCAAGCAATCGAGCAGTGCGCTATTAGACTATTTGGTGTAGCATAGTTTATTCGCATTACTTTATCTATTCTTCCTTTTCTCGCGAATACATTAACACTTAACCCTGACAAGCACTTGCTTGGTATCGAAGGGCCACTTGAGTGTACTGACTGAAAAAAAAGTATTTTACAAAAACACAAATAATTATACATTTGAGGATCTTCATTCAGACCTTATATAATCAATATTAAAATGGGTCTAATATGTTTTAAATATATTTAGATAGTTAAGGTATTTTCATATTTAGAGAATAATCCAAAAATAAACACAGTCAATATTGAAATCGATCTTTTTATGCTTAATTCAAATTAAAGCTGTTTTTAAAGATTTTATGGTCTTTTTTATCTGTCTGTCTATTTTTAATCGAACAAGTCCCTCAGTTTTCTAGTTATCTGAATGAATCTTTCAGATGGTCTTCGTTTTTTTCTGGTTTATGTCGGAACAGGCTAGATCGGGCGACTGAATCGAATTGTTGTCTTATTGCTTTTAAATATATTTCTACATTGAGATATTGTTTTTTCTTATTTCAGAATTATGGTTATTATTTTGTGAATATCGAATGACTATATCATCATTTAGCATAGGAACGATCCGACAATTTGCGGGAAAATAATATGACATTTGACATGTTCCATGTATACAGACATCTCTTGAGATATATTTATTTTTTACGATTTTGAAATTATGTTTTAAGTTTTATAAATTTGGATTACCGACCTTATGATACCGCCATAGGAATGATCGTCAATTTTATATTAAAATCAACGAAAATTTGTACAGTCTTTGTGATTTTTACATGTATTAATATTTTATACACCCCAATAATGTTTCTTTTAATTTTATCGAAATCGGTCGACTATATCTTATAGCTGTCATAGTATCATTTGGGTCAAATTGCTCACTGCATGGGTATATAAACATCGCCTTTCCTTTCTTATTTTAACTAAATATTGGAACATCAATGATTTATCATATTACTGTTTGTGCGTCTGACTGCTTCAATTTGTATTATAAAATAAGAGACAACAAAAAAAGACCCTTAAACGAGCACATGCTTGGAAGAACGCAGACAGGCGCAAAAACTTCTGTTCTAGTGGTTTAGTCCCTTGCTATACGAGCCAACTGATCCGACATTCTGCTTTGACGTGTTAACGAGTCTATAAGGGACTTCTTGGAAGAGTGATAGCCTCAAGCTCGTTCCCTCCAGGGAACTCTTGGTAACCAAGGGGTCACAATGACCACAAATACAGTGAGTGACCTGCCCTTAAGGATATTTATGAAAGCACCGTCAACAAAAAAAGTCTGCGAGAGATTGTTTCACTACCTCAACTTGTTCGTCGGGTGAAACAGCAGTCTCATATAAGCATGGGGGTGCCTTAAGGAACGGTATGATCGGTATGTTGGACACTACACCTGCCTGTGAGAAAGTGAAACAGCACTTTTGGGTCACGAATTCCCAAAACTCAAAAGGCAGAGTATATATATATCCTCATTTTTGAATTGCCTTTCATGGAGCTATTACCCGCTTCTATGCTATAAAGCATCATCTTCCCCTTCAACCCTACAAAGTCATTTATTGGATCAACTTCCGCACAATCACCATAAGTAGTTTTCAACGACATAATCAATCGCCGTGTCGATCCCATTGAGTTGGTGTCCATATAAATGAGCGAGCTTGGAAGAAAACAGCAGCCGCATCAGTCACGCCAACCAAGTTGTGTCAAAAAACAGAGCCGCAAAGGGTTTAGGAATTTACTGGAATCCCCAAGATTACATTCTATCCTAAAACATCTCGCTTTCTGCACATCCGGATAGTTACAAACGGCAAGTATTATCTGTTCAGTATCCAGTTCAAGATTCGATTCCTCGACTGGAACTCTAACCTTTCACCAAAGCCAGCTGAGCGTTGCATATGTATTACTTTTTATTCATCGAAGCAGAAATCCTAAACTAATCTCTTCAAACATTACGCTAACGTTTGAGGAAATCAACGAAGTCCGCATATTGTATCTAATTTTTCAACCGAGCTAAGCAGAGACATTACTGGCTTCATGTCTCGTCAAGGCAGGTGTGCTCATATCGACAACGGCCGCAGCAACACAACAAACAAGTAACACAAGCTATCGGCAAAAGCCTAGGCCCAGAAGTCACGTTCAATAACGTGATCGCAGACTCCATCCAAAATTCAATGGTGTTGAAGATCATCAGAGTATGGATTGGCGCTATTCTAATTTGTGAAGAGGGACACACCTCAGGGGGAAGTTTTGTCCCCACTGATCTGACTGATAAACATGGACGATATATTGACAAAACTTAATAGAAGTGAAAACTTAATTAGCGCATGCGATAATGGTATCAGTACCTTTTCCCGGCGAGTCCCTAAATTAACCCTAGGAAAACGGAGCTGATGATATTAAAGAGAAAACGACTATCCCTAGCTTTGAAAACCACAGGTAGATGGAATAGAATTGTAAATATCAAAGAAAGCTAAGTATCTAGGGGGATTCTGGATTCGAAGATATTATGGAAAGATAATATTACAGGGAGAGACAAAAAAACTGGGGATTCACACAAAAGTAATAAGTAATAACAGGCTCTACACGGCAGTTGTAGTACTGACTTACGGAGCACTAATGTGGAGGAAAGCGAGTGACGAATAGCGAAGAGCACAAGCTATGTATATGACATAGAGTCGACTATCAATTCTCTAGCAGTAGCAAGTACTTTCTCTGCATTAGTGGCTAAATGCAAAGAGGTAAATAAATTGGTCAAACACAATCGGGTACAAATTGTTTAGGTACCCTGGAATCGAAAAAGCTGACGGGCTCGCTCGGATAGTATTAAGGGAAAGCATTATAGTTCCTTTGAACTTAATCTAGGCGAGAATTCATGACCATTTTAAAGAGCTAGCCACTAGAAATGTGGTGTGGAGCAAAAAGAAAATTAGCTCACCACTTAAATCTACCTACCTTAGTCCTTGCCTCTTGTTCTTTATATTTATTTGCAGTGTTATATAGTTGTATGTCACTGGAGTCGGTCTTGTGAACTTCAAGACCATTCTTATCAACAAAAAAGTCTACTAACATTTCACATCAAGTATAATGTATAAAATTTAAATAAATATACTAAATACTACAATGAACACTTACCTCTTGATTTTGACTTTGGTCGGCGTTATTTTTAACCAGACTTATAAGTGTCGAGGAAGTCAATGCTGAAAAACCATCCTTATTTATAAGACTGAGATCGTGAGCGCAACTAGTCTGTAAATATATATAAAAAATTAGATAAGAATTAATTAATTTCTTCATCATTAATAAAATTAAAACCATTTAGGCCTTTAAATTTTTAAAAATTAACTCAAGCTTCAGCTTCATCTTTGAAAAACATATATACATGACCAGTCACTATGTTCTCTCATAGAAGCAACATGAAAAAAAATGTGTCTATAAAAATAATTATAAAGTGTATATATTTCTGATCAGCATCAACAGCCGAGTCGATCTAGCCACGTAAGTAAGTACAGCTGTAAGTCTTTACGCAAACAGCTTTTCAGTTTTCGAGTTCGAGATAATTAAATGAATCTTTCTGAATATGCAAATCGACATATTTTTGTAGCATAGCTTCGATTCCCTTCTCATCTGACCATTCCTTGCTTGCTAGCTTTCTGAAATGGTTGTGATTTTCGACCTCCTGGATATTTTCTCCGGATGTATTCTACTAACTTATTTAATGCTTTTTCATATTTGGCTACTAGTTCAGAAGGAATGCTTTCTACCGCGAGAGATTTAAAAGTCGTATGACTTTCTGAGAATATCTTAACCTTTAAATTAGAGCTTACTCTTTTGAAAGTTTGACTTCTTAACTAAAATGTACACCCCGGCCTTCTTTACAAAGAATTCTCAGATAGTCATTCACTTTACTCCGGTCTCAGGTCCGTTGTTAGAGACTGTGGTAGCCGGAGGGCCACGGAAGATCCCCAAATCCAGCTCAGTTCATGAACCGAAGGCGGATCAACTGGGAAAAATACAAAAAGGTCCCGAAAGATACCATTTCAATACCCAATACCCACGAAAATCTTGACACCTTGGGTAGGCATTTGTACTGAAGACTGCTACCTAGCTTTCAGGACTGCATATCAAGGGGCAATTAGAAGCCTCCCTGGTTAATAGAACAACTATCAGCCCTCAGGGGTGGCAAACTCTTTTTAACAGAGCAAAAGCCGGAAGCGGAGACGCAAACTGGCAGCTGGCAATTCGTCGTTTGGCTCTAACTGTGGGCAAGTCCAATTATCCCCGTCATTATCCTGTTTTGTGTGAGAAATAAAATAATTTTAAAAGTTTTATAGTAGTCAATTATAATAACTTGTTATCTGTCTTGCCCTCTTCTAGTCTGTAAGACTATGTTACCTACCATTCGTCAACAAGTACTTCTTTGTTGGTATGTTGGTATGGATATACAGATATATTGTATACAGAAATATTGAAATATATTTAATGAGTATTTTAGAAAGATTCGAGCATTTTCTGAATTTTTCCAAATTACCTGATCCAGCTTTGGTCACAGATACACACATCTAAACAAATTTCGCAAGACTTTTACAGCTCGCGATGCCGCTGGGGACTTGGTAATTGTTTGAAGGGGAGTGGTTTGGCAAAGGAATTTCTCAAGATTAAGAAATCAAGAAAACTTATTGAGATATTGTGCGATGTGGACTAACAAAGGGAAGAAGAAATCAAAGAACGGGGGAGACGTACCTTTTCGGCGAATACAGGGAGAACGTTGACAGTGTAAGATAAAGTTTAATAGAATGATAAACATGTGGAGATATTATACATAAAGGTAGGCTTTTAGGGATAAGATCTAAAAGATGCAAAACATTCTGCAATTCAAGTAGCCCATCATTTCTATTCGTGCCGTAGGCTCTTATTTCTCCGTTGTTCATATTTTTTTTTAACCCATATTTTCCTTTATTCCATATTTTCCTTTATTCGAGCTCGCGCCAAAGAAAGGTTGCAACCTTTTAACGCACTCGCAATCTTAGAGGTATTTGCAAGTGCGATAGAAGCTTCCAACATTATGGTTAGTAAGAGGGTGGTTCCATACTCGTTCGAACCAAAAATTTAACTTTCCTGTCCTGTTACCAAGGCAAAATTCAATATCTCAGATATTAAAATATTCCAAGTGAGCAGGGATCACAAATAGGATTTATGACTAAGGAATAATTTGATCCTTAAAAATTTAAGAGTTATTTTTAGTAAGAATATAAAATTTAATTTAAAAAGTAGAAAAGCTATAGTCTAGTGTGACCGATTGTGAGATACCCGGCATACAAAGCATTGTGTGTGAAATTTAAATACATATATAGTGGCGCTATTACTTTGTTTTAATAAATTCAAATTTATGAACAACTTAATTTAAACAGGACTGAAGGCAGAATGAATGTTGATCAACACCCAAAAAATACAGGCGTTGCTAGGAATATGTTAAGCAACATGTTGGTGCTGTTAACTCAAATGTAAATGTTGCAGAAGTTCAGAATACAAATAACTCTGTTTTTATAATAACAACACTCATGTTTATCATCCGATTTCACCCAAATTTTTTCAGCACGTCACGATTATAGCTTACGTTATAAACAAACTTGATCTGCGACTCGGCTGGTGATGCTGATCAATAATATATATACTTTATAGGGTCGGAGATGCCTTCTCTGCCCATCACATACATTCGCGGTTGGCACTAAGTTATAATACCCTTGTACCCTATGGATAACGGGTATAAAAATTTAATTGCAATATACCACTTATGCATGCACTTATACATATAAAGAGATGTGTATATGGGCATTTCATCTGGTTGAACGTCCGGGTTCAAAACGGTCGGTCACACTTGACTGTAGCTTTCATACTACTTTGAGAAACTTTTTCTTTTTTTTAAATTTTTGTCTGCCTTTAAACTTAGCGTTGAGACTTATGGGTCTGAAGAATGCAATGCAACGTCATATATGACAGCAATTTGTGCTTCTAGCGGGTGATATCCGATCGTAGTTATATCTTTTATTGCCTGCCTCTGACGCATATCCCCTGAAACACCAACAGAAAGCTCTCTACATTGTATACTTTGGTTTTAAAGCATAAATCCAATGTTTGTGCAGAGTTCTTAATTTTTTCGTAATCTATTTTATATGATAAGCCATTAAAATTATACAAAAAAATGTTAAGAATTTATAAATCAATGATTAATATTGAAGAAAATAGCTCACATTTGTAACGGTTTTCGCTTCCATTTAGCTAAGGACTGTCATTTAATGCCAAAATTGTTGTAGAATTTTTATTATTCGCAGAGGCAATTTTCTTTATCGGAACCTTTGACGCACCATTTTATTCACTTAATTCTAAAAAACAGTCTTAGGACAAACTCTTCTCTTTCTCATTTTATTATTGATTTTAAAAATTATCGAATCACAAAGTGGGTAAGATAGACTTGAATTTGTTCCAGTTATATAAAATATAAAATATATAAAGAATTTTTCCATTTATTAGGGTCAATTACTAATACTTAACAATTATGTCAGTACCTCTTTGGATATATGTGTCATCTTTTAAGTTATTCATTTGATTTTCAGATTTTTTTTCTATCTTATAAGGGAAGTGGTTCCTATAAAAATTATATTTCAAGTAGGTGACAGAAACTAATAGTTTGATACATTTATCTAAACCACCTAACGGTATTATGGTTGTTACAAACAGAGAGTGGTTGAGGACAGCATTAACTGATTGAATACATAGTTTGTAAATGCTTTGGTCTATTGAACCATCGAATCCATAATTGAAAATTAATGTGCAATGATTTAAGAGTGTCAATTACCTATGCTTGCATTTTAAGAATATGGACACAGGAATGGTTACTAAACTTTAGTACTTTAGTAAACTTTGAAGAGATTCTGCAGCTTTTGATTTCTAATAATTCATATTTTTTGGCCTGTATTGCTATTTGCTTTCAAAACAAGAGGGATTAGAGGATTATATAGTGCACCCTAAATAACACATTCTCAAATAAAAATGCGTTCACATTATCATTATCAGGTCAGTTTTTTATAAGCGATATGTTTGTTACGGTGATTCATAATTTTTTTCAAGTCTAATGCCTTCTTAAAAAAATTTTTTTTTGCTAAATTATAAGCAGCTTATTTGATAAATTATTTTGTTTTAGATCCATTTCCTTTTTAAACGAGGACCGCATGTATAGTTTAGGTGTTTTCTGATAATTTGTTTTATGGTACGGCCTGGCAGAATTATTATTTAGGAGAAAGCCAAGCCGAATGTTTTTCCTCAAATCGGTCTATCATTTGCATAACTGTGTACTAAAAATAAATGTTTTTAATGTTTTAAATTGATTAAAGTGCCTGTCGATGTTTTTCGCACAGATTCTAAACTAAAACATCAAGGAACACACAGCACTTTTGTAAGATTAGGTCTAAATTAGACATATAGAGACATTAAACAATTAAACAACACGAGTCAATTATTTTGTTGTACCTGTTTTGTTAATTTCAATGACAAAATTGTAGGAACACACTCTGGCCGGACTGGCAATCATCAAGAAAGATTTTGAAATGATACATGTGGCTTACCTTCGGGAAGCCGAACGTTACATTGAATATTATTACTATTATTATTTCGTTTATAAGCTCGGCTACTAAAAGGACATGTATACTCCTGTTAGATGCTTAAACGGTGTTACTTTGGTGCTCCTTGGTTTGATGTTATTTATTAACTGCTCATCTTAGAGCATAGGCTCCTTTTGACCTAACCGCTACCAAGTGATAGTTCTATAGAAATCGAGAAATGTTGGATATTTTACTTATCACAATATTCTTTGTTCATTGCAACCGCCGTCAAACAAAATTCTTTAAAGGATTTCCAAATATTACAGTCTGACTACCTTAGCAATTTAGTATTTTTAACACTCCTGTGCTACGTGTCGGATACCACCAAACGTATTTCGAAATAAAATCTAGCTTATAGACAATCTGTATTCATTTCGTTTCCATCGATGTTTTATCTCATAATCATAGCCTTGTAGATGCATGAAACGGCGAATAACTATGCTATAGTCGTGATTTTCGGATTGAAGTAAATATATATGAAATAAATATTGGCTTATTATTAGATGTTGTTACATTTTCAGAGCTCATCCGCACAAATGTACTTATAAAGTATCTTATATCCTTTTGCCAACATCTAGAAAATATAGTGGTACGATCATATATATATATATACTATCTGAGAAGATCACGCAGATAGGTAGAAAGCTCAGAGACACCAACATGTTGCTTAACATGTTCCTAGCAACATCTGTCTTCTTAGAGTGTTCCTCAACATGTTCCTAGCATAATTTTTCTTCATTTGTCAAAATTTAATTCTGCCTTCCATCTTGTTTAATTACAGTTTTTCATAAATTTGAGCTTATTTAGATAAAGTGACAAAGCCATCTCACAATGCTTTGGGGTTTCCTATTCACTTTCGATGGTTCCTCTTCACTGCGTTGCTAACTTCTGACTAAAACTATAAAACCCTCAGGGCAAAATTAAAACAAAAACAAGTAATATTTGCATTGAATTTTATTGAGTGTGTATTTATTTTTATAGACACGTTATCAACTTCTTGTTAAACTCTGCTTTTTCAAGTTGCTTCTATGAAAGAACGAAGTGACTGGTCACGTATATATGCACTTCAAAGATGAAGTTGAAGTCTGAGTTGGCTTTTAAAACCGGATTTCCAGTTAAGATACAACTGGGCCACTGAATGTAAAAAAGTGGTTTCATTACCGTTAACTAAGGCTTTTTGGATCTTATGGAATTTTTCGTAAACTAGTTTTTCCTCCTAATTTAAGCAAATGATTAAAAAATTATCTACATGTTGTATTGAACGGTAAATGACAAAAGAAAGTTAAAGGCCTAAATTGCGAGTCGATGAAAGTTTTAAGCATGTGTAGACAAAAACAATGTTTTTTTTTGTAATAATACACACATATGCATGAAAATAGAAGTATATTATTAAAATATTAGTTCGAAATTTGCATGAAAAAATTTGAATATTATTAATATATTAGTAAAAAATTTGCAACGCAATCATTTTCGACTCTAATAAAGAATTATATTCTTGATCAGCATCAACAGCCGAGTCGATCTAGACCTCCGTCTCTAAACACAGTTGTCTTTTAGCCTAGAGCTGGATAATACCTATATATTCATATATATATGTCACTGCGGACTGGTTGGGACAATTTTATTTTAAATGTTTTTGCAAGATGAGCATTAGAAACCGTTAAAAAGTAAAAATATAATTTTGTTGTTTTTATACCCTTGCAGGATATTATAATTTTAGTCAAAAGTTTTCAACGCAGCGCAGAAGTTATTTCCGACCCTATGAAGTCGATTTGCCTTGACTTTCTATTCATTCGTTTGTACGTCTGTCTGTCCGTTCGTCTGTCCATTCCTGTTTGCGTGTTACCGTTTTTACTCAAAATATAAAACTGAGAGAAGAATTACGGTTTTATTTTTATAAAAATCACACAACTATATCATATCGTAATAGAAGGATCCGAAAGATAATAGGAAAATAATATATAATAAAAGTTGTTTTTCAACATAGATATACCTACTCCGAAATATGACAATTTTATGATTTCAGAATTACGGAATAAAGTTTATAAAAATAGGACGAGTATATAATATAGCTGTCATTGGATCGATTGGAAAATAGTTCAAAAATCAATATAAATATTGTAAATTTGTTATTTTTCTAACTAATTATAATTTGTATATTTTTTTATTTCTCTATATAAAATTTAATGATGAGTGAATTCTTGTAATGTTACTGTCATTATTTTATTGTGGTTTTAATAACTTTTTCAGATTTATTTTAACAAATAGCTGCCATTGGAACGATCGAAAAATATATGTATAAATCACACCAATTTTTTTGAAGTTCTTTTTGCATTTTTGTAGAATGAAATAAAAAATCATAATGATTTCCAATAACAATACCTACTCACAAATTAAAAGTTTGGCACCACCGGAAAATACCCAAATAAAATGGATTGCAGCATCAACATTAATAAACGAATATACTAAATTAAATTCGAAAACAACCTTTACTTACAACTTAAAGTAATGCCTATGGAATGACCGCCCCCCTATCGATGCTTACATTGTTTTGGAAACCCTATTGAACCCTATTACACATAAAAAATTAAGACGACCCCCATTATGATGATGATGACATGATGTCCTGTTTGCAATTATCAAGGAGGAGGACATTGAAATGATATTGACTATTTATTACACTTTTAACAAACAAATAAATTTACAATGGAATTTTAGAAAGATGATCATCTACCGTATTTGGAATCCATAGATCCATCCACGTATCATCGTGGATACGAATTAATAGTAAAATTAGAAACCAATGGCATCCGGACGAATCAAAACGAAAAAACATTATAACATCTAATAAAAAAATAGAAAATGTATGTCATTAAAATTTAATGATGATCTTGTCATGTTATTGTCATTATTTTATTGTGGTTTTAAGAAACTTTTCAAACCTTTAAAATGACTGTCATTGTCTTTCGTCTTTCTTTAAAAATTAAAGTATTGGATTGCCCCAATTCCAAACCACGGTGAGACTAGACTAATCCTCTGCTATAAGCCTGTTTATCACCCGATTTTACCCAAATTTTTTGAGTACATCTGCACATATATATATATATAATATATATAGCTCATTACTTCAATGTTATATCAGTGCTGTACGAGTTTCATGCTTTGCGGGACCGGTAATGGGCGTGGCCAACTTTTAAAACAAACTTTGTCTGCGTTCAATAAATAAGAATATTGTCACAAAATTTTAAAGCTCTAGGTCTTACAGTCTCTGAGATCTTTTAATTTGAACGGACGGACATGGCTAAATCCGCTCGGCTGGTGATGCTGATTAAGAATATATATACTCTAAGGGAGATGCCCTCCGTCTGCCTGTTACATACATTTTCGATTGTCACATAGTTATAATAACTATGTAATAACTGTGTAACTAAGGGTAATAGGTGTCAAATATTCTTGGAAAAACAACTAAAATCCTCAACCAAAACTTACAAAAATTCAATAAATTAAAAAAATAAAAACATTTAATATCTTTTGTATTTAATTTTTATCAGTTTAGTTTTAAAAGTACCGAGCACCTTTAACTCCAAAAATGTATGATATCAATTATGTGACGAATAATAGTTATATTACAAAAAATAAATAAATAACTGTATATAAAACAATTTTTGTAATCGGCACTTAGCTGAAAAAATTTAAGATATGGATTATAATAGATATGGATTTTTAAAGTTAAAAAAGGGTTTTTTAAATACATTCGTTTATCTTAAAGAGCTGTCATTTACCATTTCCATTCAAGATAATTAAATTATCTTGAAATGGGAATTAAAAGTTTAAACACACGTTTTTTTGTATATAATAAGTGCTGGTTATTCTCCATTACGATAAATATAGCTTAAACCATTTATGTTTATATATATACTTTTAAATTGTTATGTTAATTAATTCTAAAAAATATTGAAAAATTCAAATTCTCCTTATTTGATAAAAAAAGTGCTAATAAAAAAAAACTTAAAAATAAGTATATTTAATATTAGACTTATTGCCATGTAAAAGGTTAAAAGATGATTAGTTTTTAAACTTCAGATTTAAGGAGTCATTTTCTAAAAACGGCAATTTTTTTAAATTTATTTTAAATTAGATTATTTTTACTTAGTTGCAGTAAATTGATAATTGCATTTTTTTCAAATATTATTCTTGTTTTTTATTATGAGAAATATAAATTATTTAATTTAACTAATAAACTCTTCCGAAAAAAAATTAATATTTAAGCATGTAATCTCTTAAAAAGAAATTTAATTGGCTCTTTCAAAAACATTAAATTGTGGGGATCGGTACACGTAAATCGTACTCATGCAAACCAATGATGAACAGAAAAAAATCATAAAATAGGCAAGCGGAAGGCTAGTACGATAGTCTGTGGGAGCTACTTCGACTTCCGCCTTTATTAGAGAAGATGTGTAATTATGATTATGCCTTATAGGCTACTAGCAGCCACGGTTCCTACCTTTTGCATTAACTTTTTGTTTCGTTTTAGATCTTCGGATATGCCGCTTTCCAGTTGTACTGGCTCGAACTTTAAGTTGTCGCCTAAGCTTCCCTCAAAGTATGAGCAGTTATCTTCATCACAGCTCGACGTACTGCAGCAACAACTGGCGGTCTTTTCTGGCGAAAGCTCGTTATATGCATTATTCCAGAAAACACCACCGACGGCGTTGCAGCAATCCTTTACTAGACAGCTTACGGGAGATGTAGAATATTGCTGTCCATGGCATTCACAGCATTCATTTTCTGAGCCACACAGTGATATATTATCTTGACAGGATTCACAGCAGTTGGACGACGACGTAGATGCATTAGACGACATTGCAATAGAATCGGCTCTAGTCGAGTTTCTGAATTCACTGAAGTCTCTGCTAAAAGGTGTCTCCTTGACCCAAGGGCAGTCGAATTTGGATTCATCTGCCCTTACCTTCAGATTATTAAGCTTGCGCTCTTGTTCAATGTTACACTGTTTTATATTTTCTGTAGCGGCTTGTATCAATTCATTAGTTGTTACTTTGGTTAGATTCTTCTTGGAAAAATTCTGTAAGTCGTTGGGATCGCCTCCAAGGGTCTTTATCATACCTTTAAGCTCTTCTGTTGGCATGAGAGAAGCATGTCTTTCCGATTTTTCTCTATTATTTTCCGCGAAATTATGCGCAAGATTCGATTGCTTACTCGGTTTCTGGCTGTTGTAATTATCGGAAGACACACCAGAATCAGACCAGCTTTTTGGATGCCTGCTATGGTGTAGATCATCTGGTTCGGCGTAATTATAACCTTTATCGCAATAATTGCTCGGTGGATTATGAGGTTGTCGACTGAAGCGTTCTTGTTCCAAGTGGTTTATGATAAGCAGTGGCTCCCGTTTTTTACGAATATGAACCCTCTCTAGGTTTTTTTTTTTTTTAGAGAGAGAATTGCTCTCTATTCCCTTATCCAAATATACCCATTTTGATACAGACTGAGTTGACTGAATTGGAGGTTTCCAAATTGGATGTTCGGGTCTCAGAACTGTATTTCTTACTTCTGTGCTTTCGATCCGCGCGATACGGTCGGAACGTGACTTAATTCCGTTAGCCTCATGATGAAAGTCGCGATGAGAGCCTCGATATTTCCAAATATGCGAATTATTACAGTCACAAATAATAATTTTTGAGCTTGAATCGTTACAGAAACAAGCATTCACATTAGGCTCTTGAGGCAAAATCATTGATAAGGCGTTAGTTTTTTGAGTTGACCAGCACTTCACTGTTAATTGTGCCTGGGGGGTCAAAAGACTTTTTGAGTTCTTCAGCAATATATTGGAACCGGTTTGGCAGGCAGATCCGATCTGTGCTGGGCTTCTGAACTGTCGGCATATCGCCCCGAAACGAGTGGGGTTGTTTACGCGGGCACACTGTGGCGACTCGTTTGACCTGTTTATTATAGCCTCCTTGCACTGATGCACATAATTAACCTTAAGAAGCTTCATTTTTGGTATATCAGCACTGTTACTGGCAGACGTTCTCGAGTCAATAGTGCTGTCTTGGCCACACATGTCGCTAGGCAACAGCTTTTGTGTTAAGGCCAGCGGCAGTTTGCAGATGGGCATATTTGACATCAGAGAAATTCACGCTTAATTTATATTACAAGAATAGTTGAGTAGCAACATTTTTGTTTAGGATCACAATAATGAATTGAAGTTGTGTGTTTTTACAACTATTGTTGCCTTCTAACACACGCGTGTTTGAAAACTTATGTTTATTAGTAAGTGAATTTATTTATGATCATTTCACTGTGAATAATTTTCCGTCTGCGACGAACGGCGTGTGGAGATGTTTCTGGATGGAAAGCATGGAAAGCACTGCCTCGGCTGTTACTGCGAAACCAGCAACACGAGTTTTAGCCTTCAACAAGTTTGATGCAACTTGTTTGGTATTATTGTGCTTAAGCACGCCGGTGAAGCCTAGGGTGAACCGTTTATTGACCGTAATCTCATCTATTGTTGCGCTTTCTCTTCTCAAATTATGTTTATCATGCTCTTATTCTAAGCGGCCGGTATTATAATGCTTTAATACCTACATATTTGTATACCCTTGTAGAGGGTACCATAATTTTAGTCAGATGTTTTCAACGCAGTGAAGGAAGCATTTAAAAAGGATCGTAAAATTAATTGAAAAAATATATTTGATAATCGTTAATTTTTAATATATTTGCACCTACTTCGAGATATACCTATTTAAGATAATATCACTTTAGCATATAATTGTTACAGGACGATATACAAATTAATAGGAAATATAAAAAATACTTTTCAACTTATATGCGTAAATCACGCTTTATTTTAATAAAATCCTTCAACTATATCATATATCTGCTATTAAAGCGATCACTCAATTTATTTATATATAATTTGGGAAAAGCGGAATTACCTATGTATATATGTAAGCCTCAACTAATATTTATAGCTTGGTACGGTTGGATAAAATTCTAATAGCTAGGGTATACTAACTTCGGTTTCCCGAAGATAGTTTCCTTTTTTTTACTTTATGATGGTACAAAATTATTATTTTGATTTTGACTAAATAGACCTAAGGCTTGTAGAATGTTAACATAGTATTGTTTTTAAGCTTATTATTCTAAAGAAATACATCGATCTGTTCATCAGAAAAATAATATTGGTTGATTACAAGCAAATTATTTTCTTATTAAATAAACCAATGGGACAGAGGGCTACCAGTACCTGTGACCGCGTAAAAAGCACAGACACAGAAAATGCGACCTCAACAGAAAGTTCAATTGAAAGTGAAACTTTTTAGAGACAATGAAACTGAAAAAGCAGCTTTTCATTAATGAAATCAACAAAGACAAGAGAAATAATTCCATAACAAATTGTTACAAAAATAATGCATTCATGTATCTGCAATGTTTCTGTATCCATAATAATAAATACTTACGTTTACCGTTGCTTCTTAAAATTTATACAGATGAGTTTTAAGTTAGACGACAGTCTATTGTATTTTATGGGTAGAAACAAATTTTTTAAAGAAGTGAAAGTAAAAAGTGATTGTTAATCTAAAAAATGTTTATAATTTGTGTTTTTCTACAATATATTAATATTAAAGATTTAAATAATTTATTTAATTATTAATTTTATACCTCATTATTATTAATTAAATACTAATTTTTTTTTTAAATCCTAATTTACACCATATGGCGATGTTGTTGTTAATTAAAACAAGAAAATAAGCTAAGTTCAAGAAGCAGAAGTTTGTAAAAAAAGTAAGAAAACTACAGTCGAGTGTGACTGTGAGATGCCCGGCACACAAGGCATTGTGGGTAAATTATTATTAAAATTCACATGGACTTGACATGCACTTTGCCTAATTTTGCTCAGATTTATGACAAACTTAAATTAGACGGGGCGGAATGCTGATAGAAATTATGACAAATTGAGAAAAATGTTGCTAAGAACATGTTGAGCTATACCCAATAAAGACAGATGTTGCCATCACATATGTTGATTTTGCAGAAGCTCATTTTTTAACACGTCCGCAAAAATGTTTTTATTTTTTATATATTTATTTTAAGCCGAAAATCACGGTTCTCATGGCATTCGCGTGGAGTGGCCAGATTTTGAAACACTTTTCATCTGTGTGCAGAAGGTAATAATGCTGCCACCAAATTTGGTAGCTCTAGGTCTTGTAGTCTCTAAGATCTGTTTTTACACGGACGGTCAGACGGACATAAGTATATTGACTCGGCTGGTGATGCTGATCAAGAATATATATAGCCTCCATCTAGTTGTTAAGTAAAAAACAAACATATTTTTGACGACTTTCCAAGATTGTAATATAAGTTAACGATTGATCCTATGGCAGTTATATCCGATAAAGGCAAATTAGAAAAAAATTAATTTTCACAACTTATTAACTAGCACATTTAGCAAATTTTTTATGCCATCTTACTGTCAATTAAGTAAACAGCGTTTGGCGAACATTTATATTTTTTTTTTTAAACTTATTTCTAATGCGAGTTTGCCGTAGATCGATATAAGGAAAACATGTTCATTGAAATAAAAATAACATGTCGTCAATTAATTTATCTGAGTGCACTCATGTTTTTCATCTTTCTTAAAAGTTCTTAAAATCTGTTTGCAAGTCCGACTGGACAAGGAGAAAGTAGACCTTATATTCCGGATATATATATATATATATTAATATGTTGAGTCCCGCAAATGAACAACAAATTTTATTTGGACATTTCTTGTCCGTATAGAACTTCTTTATTCAGATGGTTGTTTTGAACTGATTGTATGCTACAGATTTTGTTTGAATGAAACGTTCGATTCTTCTCTGATGTTTAAGTGTTAGTGTACTTAAAGGTGTAATCGCGCAGCGATCTCAAGGACATCGGAGTTTGTTTATATAACAGAACCCAAGTGGATTTCGTGAAACTGCATAGTCCTGATCAAAATTTATTGAACTGGAGTTTATGTTTATGGGATACGCGAGACTTATGCACTTGAGTTTATGTTTATGGGATACGTGAGGCTTATTGTATTTGAGTTTACATTTGAGATTTCCTTATGGATACATTACTCCCCCATCACTTAGACAAAGAATATATATTTTGTTATGTGGTTTTGGGGTAAAGAGTTGGTATCTCTTGATTTTGTAACTCCATTTCAAGTTCTTCAGCTTTGGGTTTTTTATAATTGATAATAATATTTTTGGGTGTTTTCTTGAACTTATAAATTAAGTATAATATTATGCTTAAAATTAATAATGTAAGTCTTACAATTACTATTATTTTGTATATTTGGTTTTCTTTATTTTGTTCAAAATATATTTCTTTAGCGTGTATGTAGGATATGGGTTCCAATTTTGTTATTTTATTTATAATATACATTCTTTGTGTGTAGTCTGAATTAGTATTGCTTATAGACATTTCGTTGACAGCAATAGAACAATTGCATATTTTTATAATATTATTACCTTCAATTTTAATTTCGTTTTTTAAACAATTCTCATTTAAAATAGTTCTAGGTAAATTACATGTTATTAAAATATTGTATGTAATTAATTTGAAAGTTGAGATGTATTTTTGTAAAAGTACAGTTAGTATTTGTTTGGCTTATAATGCCTAGTATGCATGGATTAGTAATTATTTGCTTTGTGTCTTTGTTATATGGTCCTCCTGCAAATATTTACTTTTAATAACTTTTTGAAAACTTGTCTTGTAATGTCTAATTTTTCTTCCTCCGTTAAATTCTTCAAAATGCTCCTCATCAAGTTTCTCTATGTTACCTGTCTTTATATATGGATTAATGAGTTTTCCATGAATTAGTGGTGCCTTTCTATATTTTGTGTTTACCTCAAAATTATTTCGATTTTTATTAAGATTTCCTATTATTGTTTCTTTAATTATTTGGTTATTATATTTTGGGGTATCTGTATAAGTAAACATATCGGCTGGGGTTCTGCCAGTTGAGTTATGTTTTAATTTATGATTGATTGTATGTATACAATATTATTTCCATTTTCATAAATTTATTATCCTTATCATCGGAAGTATCGATCAGACGAATTTTTTCTTTCAACATCTGCCACTCCATTTTTACTTGTTGTTATTTGAATTTTAACATTTTCGACATCTAACCAATTTTTTAAGGCTATGCTCATAAGGACACTATCCCTATTTGTGTTTAGAGTGTTGGGTTTACCCATTGAGTTGAATATTCGAATTAGTCCTCTTTTGACTTCCATCCAGTCTTTGCCGTTTAATTCAAATTTAGAATACAGATCAATGCATGTTAGGTAATTTTGGTTTTTAATTGTATAAATATCTGCTACGTATGTTTGCCTGCAAAATTCGGCTTCTGGGGTTACCTTTAATGTAAGTTATGTATTTCTATGTTCAATTTTGGCTTGGTTACAAATTTCACAATCGTTTATTAAGTTTTGAATTAAATTTTGAAAATCAGGATAATAGTAAGTTTCTTTAAATAGTCTAACCATCTTTTCGATACCTGGATGTAAAAGTTTTCTGTGACTGCTTAGAATTATGGTGGTGGGATTCATAACCCCTTTAAAAGCTTGTTAAATAATTTCAAAATCTGAATTATGTTCTATGTGTAAAGCGCTTGTTTTCGTGCGAAACTATTTGATTAATATTTTTTTGCTTTTTCTAAGTTAAGCTCACAATAAAAATTGTAATTCTTACTATTTTAAAATACATTTTTAATTTCTTCTTCTTCTGTATTTCTGCGAATCATCTCTACTTGTCTTGCAAAATGATTAAATGGCTTTTCAGTAATACTTGGTGGCTAATGTTTTAATAGTTCCGTAGTAATTTTCATTTATTTTAATTCTTGACAATGCGTCGGCTACATAATTTTGTTTACCTTCCAAATATTTTATTTATATATTCACTTTATTTATTTTCATATTCACTTAATCTTATCTTCCATCTCTGTAGTTTCATATTGGGTTCCTTAATGTTGCTTAACCAGACCAAAGGCTTATGATCGCTTAAATATGGTCTTAATGTTCTGGTTGCCCATACTAACAATTCTTTTTCGATTGTGCTGTAATTTTCTCCGTGTGAATTCAAAGTCTTACTAATATAACTAATGGGTTTGTTATCTTGAGAGAGTACTGCTCCTAATGCAAAATTACTAGCATCCGTGGTTAATTGAAATTTTTTGTTAAAATTTGGACAAATCAAAATGGGATCATTTATAATTAACTGTTTCAGTTTATTAAATGCTGCAATATATTTTTCA
>VNKC01002993.1:0-75135 GCA_008042775.1 Drosophila pectinifera
TGCAGGTTGGTTTTTTTGCAGTTGCAGTTACGTAGGCAGGTTGGGTTTTCGTTCGCTACTTGCTAAGCTTTTCTGTTCGCCTATTCCCCAAAATAAATTGCATTACTAAAAGTAAATTAGTATGGTAACATAATCTTCGAGTCGATGGAGCAAATGTTGAAATCTGAGATTTTGTGTACCAAGCGAACATAAAATTCAGCAAGTGCAATCTAAATACTTGTAATCCCCTCTAGAATACCTACCTACGCCACTGTGCTGTTCAACATCAAGTAAAGGTTATTCACAGCTAAGGTGCAGTGATATACATAGACGAATAGACTTTTTCAAGATTACCAGCTGTTCGATCGATATTTGCACAGCTTTCTGTTCGCCTGGTGTTTTCCGTATTTTATATATCCTTTCTCACACAGAACCACTGGCATGCTGACGCTTTTCTCGCAAATAATGTCCAATGTCTCCGTCCCGGTGCCGGCTTATCGCAAGGGTCATGGAATAGAAGTGCGCCAGTTCCAGTTGTTCCGCCTCTTCCCCGTCCTGCTGACAATCATGATCATGTGGGGACTGTGCGGCATCCTGACGGCTACGGACGTCTTTCCTCCAGGTCATCCATCCCGCACCGATGTGCGTTTGAATGTACTGACCAGTGCCAAGTGGTTTTACGTGCCCTATCCGGGCCAGTTTGGTTTGCCATCGGTGACGCTGTCCGGCGTGCTGGGAATGCTGGCGGGAGTACTGGCGTGCACTGTAGAGTCTCTGAGCTATTATCCCACCGTGTCGCAGATGTCTGGTGCCCATTCGCCGCCGCTGCATGCTATCAATCGGGGCATTGGCACCGAGGGATTGGGAACTGTCTTGGCTGGACTCTGGGGCGCCGGAAATGGAACTAATACTTTTGGGGAGAACGTTGGCGCCATTGGAGTCACCAAGGTGAGATAAAGCTAAAATTCCAGCTAGTGCATATTATTTAACTCTCTTCTTTTCCAGATTGGATCGCGTCGGGTGATCCAGTGGGCTGCTTTTATCATGGTGCTCCAAGGCGTAATTGGGAAGTTTGGGGCCATCTTTATCCTCATTCCCGACTCCGTTGTGGGAGGCATCTTTTGCGTGATGTTTGGCATGATCATTGCCTTCGGCCTGTCCACGCTGCAGTATGTTGACCTGCGATCTGCGAGAAATCTGTACATCCTGGGGCTTTCTATATTCTTCCCCATGGTACTGTGCCGCTGGATGCAGATGCATCCCGGTGCAATCGACACCGGCAACAAGACGGTGGACTCCACGCTGTCGGTGTTGCTGGGCACCACGATACTGGTGGGAGGAGTTCTGGGATGCTTGCTGGACAACCTCATACCTGGAACTCCAGCGGAACGGGGTCTGATCGAATGGGCCAACGAGATGCCTCTGGGCGATGACAATATCAACGATGGCACAGCCACCGACTATGATTTCCCGTGTGGCATGGATACCATTCGCAACTGGCAGTGGACCTACTACATACCGTTTTTGCCCACCTACAAGCTCCAGAAGCAGAGCTGATCACGGGCATTGGTCATTAACTTTGTAATTGATTTTATAATTAATTCAAATAACAACTATTATATATACGACGTTTGTTCTCACGCCCGAAATACAATTTGAACTTCGAATTCAGATTCTACCCGAAACGCTATAATTTTTATATTGTGTGTTCCATAATTTGGTAATTTGCATTTTAAATTCGCTTATTGTTTGTGACTCTTCGCTCGCAACTCGCATATTTTCTATTATTTGGCAATAACATCAATAGTCCTAAGCAAATGAAAGCGTCTCCTTATTATTATTATTATTACTAAACTCTGGTCAAATTTCGAAAACAATCCATCATCAGCTCGGTATTATGCATAAAATTCGAGTTAAAAATATTTTATAGACATTTCAACGCATTCTCGGCGCGAGGTTTTCTCACAAAAAACAGCTTAGAAAATACATATAAATATCTGTTAAACACGTCCCTTCCTTGATCTCTACGCTTACACGGTTACAGATTAAAATCAACGTTTTATGGCTATTCGCTAAATGTAAAACCGCCGAAGGAACTAAGGTACAATTTTTTAAAAATCGTATATTAAGTGACGATCTATGGCTGAAACTCTGCTATAATCGCTATACTCCGAACTACAACAAACCTACGTCTATATTGGCAGCGTCCAAAATTCTGCACTAGAGTATGGCCTATGATTTCCATTATAAAAAAAATATCAAAAATCTCTAAGTCTAAGGGATATTCGGGAACAGTCTAGAACTTGTGCTCCTTGGTGTGATGGTGATGGTGTAGGGGACCAGAAGCAGAAGCAGGATGCAGCTGAAGATGCTGTTGTGGCTTTCTGGCGCCACTGCTGGCGTGTGAGGATGACGAGGAGGCGGTAGTGTTGGGCGGCGTGCTAATGGCCTGGCCATGTCCGAGTCCGGGAGTCGCCTTCTTTCGCTTGGAGTAATAGCAGAATATGCAGAATCCATTCTGCGGTGTGGTACATCAAATGTTTGTGGGACTGCGAGTGGCAGATGAAGTGCTATAGCGCGATCCGGATCTGAAAAATGCATTTCATTAAATATTTATTAAAAATAACATGTATATAATTGTTCCTGTTACTGACCTTGAAATGCTAGAGGTGTAATCTCTCGCAGGAGTTCGGGTCTCTCTCCGCTGGTAGGAGGAGGCGCCCTCTCCAGTCCTGCTACTGCTGCTGGTTGTCGGAGGCTCCAGTAGGGACATCGTCCTGTGGTCATAAGGCCGAATTGATCGTCTGCCCAATATGACATAACCGTCCAGGTGGCTGCTTGCAGCGCCACTGCTTGTGCTGGTGGCGGTAGGCAAACTGCCATTCATTGTGTAGGAGGATCGTCTCTTGGGATTGTAGGTGTTGTAGTAGCCACTAGCGATCGCGCCATTGCTAGGACTCGAGCTGGAGGAGCTTTTGTAGCGCATGGGCACGGAGCTATAGTCGTGCGTTTCGTATCGCTTGCTGAGGAACGAAGGCGAGGTATTCCGAATGTCATTCAGGCTCTTCCTCGGCTTGCTAGTGGCTTCAGCCGGGGACGAGGAGTAGTCGAGAGGAGAGCGGTAGACAGGAGGCTTAAGCTCCGTTCCCACGGGACTCAGCTTCAGGGGCCTGAAGAACTGCTGCGCTATGTCCGGGGAGTGCGCTCGAATCGACGGCGGATCTAGGTCCGCGGAGTGCAACTTGTGACTGCAGCGCGCTTTGACCGCCGCTTGCTGCTCTCGGTAGTAATCCCTCACCGCCGAGGGACCCACAATGCTGCTGGTGCGACGCGGCTTCTTCTGCTCATTGAAGCGGCTATAGAAGCTGCGCCTCTTGATCCGGTCGATCACACTCTCGTTGGGATCGGAGCTTTCCGAACAGCGCGTGGGCGAGGACAGGGATGCCCTGGACAGTCGTGAAACCGTGGGTGAGGGCGTGGCGTGCGGCATGTAGTTATCCTCAGAGCATATTGACCAGTTGTCAAAGTACAGCTCTGGCTCCTCAGTGGGCGAGAGGAAGGTCGATGTGGAGGCGCAATCGTCCTGGTAGCTGCGCGAATCCGAGGAGTAGTTGGCAATGTTCTCAAAGGAGGGTGTGAGCAGAGGATTGTTCCTATTGATCTCGTGGGCCGAGGAGGTTCTGTAGCCGGAAGTCTGGGAGCTACAATTGTTGTTTGTGTTGGTCGAGTTATTGTTAGTAGCGTTCTCCATGGATTGCTGACTAGAGCTGTTGTTGGAGCTGGCGCTCTTTATGGCTCCCGGATAGGGTGGCAGGTTCGAGTAGAGTCCCATTCCCAGGCCTGCGTTTCCGTTGAGCAGAGCTGGATTCGTCTTGGCTCCTCGGTAGCTACTGCCGTTTATGGCTGTGGTCGTTGCGGCAGGGGCAGTGGACACCGAGCCGGGAGCGTTGCTTGTCCCGTTGGAACTGGCCAGATCCAGCATCAGTTCCTTGTGCTTTTCCTTGTTACTCGTAGCGGCTGATGGCTGCATATTGCTGGAGGTCCGGAGACTCGGAACGCTGTTTTGGATGCAATCAGGACATGCCGTCTCGCAGTTGCAGTTCTCCTCGCTGGGTGGAGCTGCCTTTGCCTTCGTGGTCTTGACCACGTTTTGGTAGATGGGCGACGTTGGCAGCGAGACATCCAGCTGCTGGTTGTGCTCCTCCTGAACCTGACGCTCAATGTTGCTAGTGGACCGGGTACTCCTCACCCGCCGCTGCTCGCTGCTGTCCCTATCGAAGCGGCGAAGGAGACCACCGAACATCTTGTTCACTGCCCCTCCTTGCTTAATCTGACCATCTTGGGAGCCCGCATGCAGATCCTCAACGCTCGCCGCTCGCTTGGGACTCATTCTCCTTCCATTGGGCTGTGATCTTGGAACTGATCGTTCCCTCAGGGATCGCAGCATAGTGTCGAAACGGGATTTCTTGTCCCCTCGCTTGTCCTCTGTGGGTGCCAGATCCAGAGTCTTCTCTGTATCAAGGACTTTCTTCTTAGATTTTTCCGGGGAGATGCGATCCTCAGGTGATCCCTGCTTTTGGGTGCAGGCCAGAGAAGCAGCTGGTCCAGCGGATCCAAGCTTTTTCTCCTTGCTCATCGCGGAATCTCGTAGCCTTTCGAATTTCTGACCCAACGCGTAGAGCAAGCCCTTGCTGGGTTTCTTCTCAGGTGACTTTTCCTTAACCTTGATCACCGGACTGGACTCCTTCGAGCTGTCCACGGACGTGGATGCCGTATTTGTCGGAGTGGTTGGTGTAACTGGGGTGGGCGGCACCAGCTTCGACTTCTTGGAGACTTTGATAATCTTCTTGATGGTGGTGGGCCGCGAATCGCTGGAGGAGGATCCCGCGTCCTTTGTATCCGTAACCGTGGTCATGGTTTCAGTTGGCGTGGCTGACAGTGACTTCTCCTCGGATGTAGACTTGGAACTGGTGGGTGTGGCCATGACCGAGGAAGTTGGAGTGGTCTCCGTTGCTGTGGGTATAGCCACCCTACTCCGTGTGACCTTGCGCAGCTCTTTGGGGGTGGCCAACTTGGTGGCCGGGTAGCTCTTAGGTCTCATCAGTCGACTCTCTCGTGGAGCAGTTTCCGCCGAGACAGAATCATTGGTCACCGCTGAGGGAAGCTTGCTAGGCAATTTGCTGGGCAGGATTGAGGACGTCTGCTCAGGCAGGTCTGTGGAGGACTTAAGACTCAGTCCCAGATCCTTCATGGGGTACGATCTGGGCCTCTTTAGCTTGGTTTCTTTGGGAGCAGAGCTAGCCAAATCAGAATTTTCCGGGTTTGTGCCTTTAGTCGCTTCATCCGTCTTTTGACCACCTTTTTGACCTTCTGGTTCACTGACCTCCTTAGATTTCACAGCCTTAATTTCAAATCGGAAAGCTTTTCCATGTCAGTTTTTATTTGGTTAATTAATCTGCATATTTAGTTTGAAAATTAAGAACAATAATTTTTTAGCCAATTTTTGACAATTTTAATAACCCCTTATCAATTTTTGAAAAATTGGCGAAAATTTTATTCCCTATTTTCTTAGGTATTTTATTGTTAAATAATTGTAATTTTAACGGCGAATCGGAAAATATTCGGCATTTGGCTGTCATTCGATTTTTGGCCAAATTATGCTCTCCAGNGGTTGTGAATCTGGAAATAACTCCATGCTCTTATTGCGCGAATGACGCATGAAGGATGGAATGGGTCCTGGTTCCAAAGACGGTTCCGCTTGCTCTACATTTGGTAAGCTGTGTTTTCGCAGCCTCAGATCCTGAGTCTGCGGCTCCTCGTATTCATGGCGGTCGGTGGACTTCTCACGTATCTCCCTCAGCATGCTCTGGGTGTCCCGATCTCTCGGATCATCGAAAAAGTCAGGCCGCAGGAAGCGCGAGATTCGGCGCTGGGAGGAGCGACCGATCCGCAGGGAGCTGGTGCCTTCCAAGGCTGGAACCTGTGGCAGTTGCGGCGGAGGTGAGAGGCATCCACTCGGGGGACGCCCCAAGCCGCCACTGTAGCCCTTCTCAGTCGCTTCCCTCGGAGCTAATGATGGACTCACGTTGCTTGACTTGCTCAAGTAAGGCGAGTAGTACTTGTACTTGTCGCTGATATCACTAGTGTAGGTGCTGCTGCTACAGAGAGAGGATTTGCCGTTGTCGTCCCTGCAGACACTGCTGCTCCGGCTCTTAGTGGTCTGTGTGGATCTGCTCTCCGCATCCTGTGCCGGGGTTTGCGCGGTCGCCTGGCTACGGCTCAGGCTTCTCCTGTAAATGGCTGTACTCGCAGATGTGGTCTTGGGTGCATCGGTCTTGGGTTTGAAGTCCAAAAATTCATCATGCTGCTGCTGTTGATCCGGAGTGTAGCCCCTGCCTCCACTCTGGCTGCGCTTATAGGCCTTGGGCGTGGAGGAACTGCTGGGTGCACTGGTTTGAACGCTCAGGGTCCGAGATAGCTTCCGAGCCTGGGTGGGAGGCAGCTTAGCTAATAGTTGCTCCTGGAAGCACTTAGGGAGTCCCGGAGTTATGCTGGACAAGGTCTCCAAGTCCTTCTTGCTGAGCTTCAGCCGGGAAAGATCGAGGTCAGCCAAGTCCAGTGGCTCCTCGCTGTTTGCAGAAGTCGTTGTGGACTCGGCGGACTCCCTTTCCACATGGGCCGGAGCAGAGCTGGGCTTTCCTTTGGATTCCTGGTGACCTGTGAGAAGAGGTTAAAATGCGGCAATTACAGTACGATATCTTTTTGGGAAGGTGAAAGGAAATCTCTAGATAGGTCAGAAAAGAAGCCACTTACTTGTCCGGTGCACTGATGATAATAGGTATCAACCACTTTCGCTTACTTACATGATCGATCGATGCCCCACTTCCTCCGCCCCAGAGAGATCTGAAAACTCTTCTTGTTTTCTCGTTTTGGCAACCAAAAGAATCATTTTTCGGAGCAGAAGGGAGTTTCAACTCGAACACTTAACAAACTTGCAGGAGGGATTGAGGATGGTGGGGTTCCAACAAAAGTTAACGTAATCAAAACACAACTAAATAGTATTAGCTCACGTGCAGGGCAGTTACGAATGCTGGTCGGGTTTGGGTTTCATTGATTATTTCACTTGGTGTACTACTTAGTTTGTATAAAAATAGTTTAATGTTTAATGGATTAGTCAGTTATCAGTTTTCAGTTATCAGTTTAGGAATTCAGTTTTCTCTTATTTATTATTAGGCTTAGGTAAAATATTGCTTATGCTTATGCTTGAAGCTGTTGCGCTAAAGAATGCTCGACTGAGAATGAAAAATGGATTTGAGTAACGCTTCTCTAGCTTCTAGCCTGAGCGATTAAAAATACTTTAAAATCAAAATCACAAATCATACAACATTCTATTGTACTGGGAATGCTCGTAGTGACAAATCAATCGATGAATAAAAATGTATAAAACGAACTTCAGCCTGAGCGTTTAGCATTATTTTAGATTCAAAATCACAATAATTCAATGATGTACAGTATTCACTGTTCTGGGGAACGCTTCGTGGTAAAAAAAATATAAAATAAAATTTAAATACATTTCTGTCTTGATATCCTTGTAGGTCCATCAGCAAGTTTCAGCTGCTGTCCTGAGTCTCGACTAAAAGTTTTTCAATTAACTTGCACTAAACAAATTTTTGAAACGCTTCTGGCAGCCGGTAATCGAAAACAAAATTTAAACGATTTGGTTAAACAATAAACAAATATGCAAATCGAATTTTGGCAACAAAATAGAAAGTTGAACGATTTGGCCAAGTCTAGAGCAACACCACCCGCACCACCACTCGCACCCGCAACCGAAGCGCACACGCGCCCTGTGGCTTTATGGCTTCCTGAGGCTTCCTGCGGTCGGGGTTGCTCTACCGAGGTCACTGGTTCGCTTGGGCGTGGCCGTGGATGTGGGTGAGCTGGCGGATCTTATGGCCGAGACGGATCTTATGGCTGCTTGTCGTGGAGGCTGCTTAGCGCCTCCGCCATTGAGGTGGCCGGAGCTGGTGTTGGAGTAGCAGGAGGCGAACATGGCTGGATGCGGATTTTTGGCGGTGGTACTGAACGTACTCTGGTTAATGGTTATAACATGCTTTGTGGGCGTGGTGGTAGTAGTTAAAGTAGTTAAACCTTCTGTAAACGAAAGTAAGTACAAAACGTGTGTAAACAGCCAATAAAAATTATTCAAAAAGTATTTGTAAAACATCTAATGGAATGACGGAATTAAATAACTTGAAAATGTATAGCGATGGAGAAGAGGGGATTCTTATATTGTATGAAAAAAAGCGGTTTCAATAGGTTTCCTCACTTCTTTAGAACTGTAGTGATCTTATAGTTATGCGAACTTATTTGAAACAAAGACTTGTATGTTTAAAAAATAAAGGTTAAAACCAAATTAGGATCTGCGTTTTTCATACAATCTAGGCTTTTCTCTCTGTGTACGATTCTACGGTTGTGGTTGTGGTGAAATGGATCATGATCGTGGCTTTCGGGGTTAGGATTCTACGGATTGATGATGAACATAAACAGTTCGATTAGATTAGTAGCTGAGAATTTCAGTTCTGTACATTATCGTATTCAAAGTTTTGGACATTTTTTCTTCGACAATTAAATGTTTGGTTGGCTGTGTGTGTGCTCCATCAACTCTGTTGTACATCCATTGGGAAATAATATTACATTTGAGACTCTGTTAGATATATTCATCCAAAAAAAGCCCAGAACTCGGAAATTTGTTTTTGTTTTTAATTTTTTAATTTACAATTTTAGTGCCAAGTTAGTGTTTTTTTTTTTTTGTTTTAGCTTGCTGGCGGTTTTAAACAGCGGGAACAGAGACAGAGGATAAACTACATTGAGAAGCTTTGAGTGTGTTGGTTGGCTGGTGCGCATGTATTTGTATTTGCTTATTTGCAGGTGTGTGTGTGCGTGTGAGCTTAGTGGCTTTGTTAAACAAATTAATTTCTTTTACAACACAAAAGTTCGGGGTTTAATTTCGTTTTTAAGTTCGTAACTAATAAAACATCGAAAAAAGAAGAACTGGAAAACTCAACTTGAAACTTTGTTTTTGTTTTCGTTTTTTTGGTTTTGTTTTTGGGTTAGCGCATTAGAATATTTGTTTGTTTTTTGGTGTGTGGGATATATATTTAAGGTAATGTGTATTCGAACGATTTGGTAAAAACTAAAACAAATTTAGGGTAGCGGGGCCATTTGCATAAAACTGTACAACAATCAAAATTACAAAAGAAAATAGTTCGAACAGTTCTTTTGGTTGCGAAAACAAAATCTCAGAGTGGTCACCACAGTAATAATAATATAAACAAATGTTTTTATTTTTGTCTTCTTTCATTTGGACTGTTTTTGTTTTATTGTCGTCAATGTTGTTGTAGTTCTCACTGCAAAATGTAGTAAATTAATTAGGTTGTGTTGGTATTTCATTCGCTTTAGTTTATTTAATATAAGTACAATTCCTTTTTTATCATAAACAATTTCTCGCGTTTCGAGTAACACTTAGGTCAAATTTTTGTCATACATAAATATATATTTAACTATATATATATTCTCATTCTTGAGCGTAAATATGTGTACAACTGCGCTGGCTTATACAGAACTTTGAATACGATTTCGTAACACATTTATCGACTGACTGGACAAGTCTATTGGCCTTCTCTTTGTGACTTTCTTTCTATTTTGTGACTTTATTTTCATCATCATCATCATCATAGCGTGAGGGCGGACTCAAAGGAAGAGGAAAGGCATAACGGGGTAAATAATAACTTAAGGGGCGTTTTAAGCAATTAAAATAGGTTCCTAGACTCGTAAGCGTCGGCGACATTAAGGGGTTAGGTTAATAACAAAAGAGTTGTGCTCTAGGACAGATAGCGTATATAATAGTAGTTATGGATAGATAGATAGTTCACTGGATAGAGATAGATAGTAGGTGAATATAGATAGAGATTTATATGCTATTAAGAACTGTACGCGCACACAAAACAGAAAATAAAGTAAACATATGTACGTAGCTTTCAACGGAAATAATAATATTTTGTCATAATGTTTAGGTATTAATTGGCATTTTCACTTGATAATTACAGTAGACACTTAATGATTATTGCTATTGCTTGTTGTTCTGGATTCAAGGGACATTTCATAGGTTTAGACTAAATCGAGTAATAATCAACTGTGTGTGTTTCGTTGTTTTTTTTTTTTTTTAATTTGTTTTTGTTTTTGTTGGTTTAGCAGACATCAAAACTACTTGAAATTAAATAGGTTTAGAGGTGTAAGAACGAGTACGTGTGGATATTGGCATATTCTTATTTACGTAGCATACTTTGCAGCGCGCTTTTTTAGATCTACTCTGGTTTTTGTCTCTGTGTGGGCGTGGTTCTGGATCCACACCGGATCCGGCTCTGGATATGTCCAGGCCGCATCTCACTCACTACTGATCTAGGTATTTACTCTTTATTCTGTGATATTCACCTCTTGGCAGCGTGGCCCCTGTTCTCGAGAACATCGATTCCATGTCGCTGCCCAAGTCCCGGGACATGCTGTGCCGCCATGGTGCGCCCAGTCCGCTGCTGTTGGTGCTGCTATTCAGGCGGCTGCGGAGGATATTGGACAAAGAACAGGTTAGTAGACTGTGGACACAAGGGAAATTTACATACGTTCGCCGAGGGACTTGCACATTACACGGGCTTGCAACTTACAGGCAGCAGCCGGAATCCGCCCCGTTTAGATGGGTAAGACGGCCCAACCATCGCCGCAGCCGCTTTGTAATGTCCAAGGCCCTCAGCCAGCGTTCCCCGCACCTGAAAGCAGGCCGGGATTAGGCATTAGGCATTAGTGGAACAAGGTATTGGGCATTTGGCGAAATGTAAGGCGGTTCAATCGTGCGGTAGTTGGGTGGCCTGGATACTTACACTTTTTTCTTCTCGACCGTCTCGCTAAACGTATAACTAACTTGGGATCTTTGAACACTGCGGGAGTGATTAGTTAAGCGTTGGTTTTGATTGTTAGATGGAAGGCAAGTGGTCAAGTGGCAGCATGTAAGAAATGGACATCAAATTTGCAGTTAATGTTCGGGTGAACAATGGTTAAGCAATGGAGTCAAAGCATAGCAGCAGCTGGCCCGTAATAAAGTCAGCTTCCGTCCCCAATTTAATGAGATTATTAACTAGACCAGCGCTTTGCATAAGCTGATTAACTGACTGATAGCCGACTGGATGCCAATCAACTCCATTTGCCACTCCAGTTTCAGCTTCTTCGCCACTCCACTCCCATTCACTATTCACGAGGCTACTCCCTCGCTGCTGACGGACCCCTGACTCACCTGGCGAAGGGACCTCCTTGGCTCCAAAACGGACTGTGGCTCTGGGCCTGCCGCGAAATGTCCGTGAGCAGGCGACTAGAATGGCTGGGAAATCCGACCGGCAGGTCGCTGTTGACGTTCAGGCGGTTCGTCAGAGCCCGCACCTAAGGATCATAAGCGGAGCAAAAGTTTTGTTAGCGATGGCCCTGCACTGGGGCGGACGGAGGGCGGACGCTTACCCGCTGCAGTAGTGTCGAGAACAGATTCTCCGCCGTGAGTATCTCAAAGCCATCGTCATCGTCGTCCTCCTCGTTGGAGCTTTGCGAGTCGTTGTCTTGACTAATTTTCTTGACAGGTCTTGAGCTTCTGCGGGTGCGTCAAATAGAAAGATGCAAAAAGATGTGCAAAGGAGATATTAAAAAAGGATGTATGAGAATAACCGAGTCAAACGGCTGGCGGGGAAAAATGGCTGCATATGGCAGGAAACATCGCCGTGACGTGCACTGGGAAAAATGAAACTAAAAAGTATTTGAATAACTTGAAGTCACTCAACAAGATTGGGGATTTGACGGAGCTACATGCGTTTAAGTCACCATAATAAGAGCATTTAGTGTATTTCGTATTTACACTTTAAGAGTTACGTTTGATCCCAGTTGCTAAAAATGATGTATTTCCTTCTCGTTAATGTTATTCTACTTCAGACTTTTACAAGAATTTTTATAGAGTGAAAGGACGCGGATAAATGGAGGTAGGATGTGGATGCACCAACCTGAGCCGGTGCGGGGTGAAGCGGGCCTCATCATCCGCGCCTCCGCTGCCGCCATCCCGGGTTATCGAAGTCGTGCGCATCTTCTGGAATGGCGAGCCCTCGTCGAAGCCGGCTTCACTTAGGAGTGAGCTGCATATAAAATCGAATCAAGTCCAGCAAACTGCCAACAGCACTCCCACCCACACAGCGAGGCGTGAGCAGTGCGGACTTAGAGCTAAACTTACCCGATGCGACGCGAAGGACGCAGGCGACTGAAGGTGGACCGACTGCTGGTGGTGTGACTCGACTCCGAGGGCTCCACGCTACGCTCTCGCGGCGTGATGAAGCCACCGCCCTCGACGGCAATCGGTATGATGAACTCCCGCGGACTCTTTTTGATGGGCTGCGAGGTGCCCTGGCTGGTGACTGTGGCCTGCGACATGTTCGTAGCCGTGGTAGTCGCATCCGACTCGGATTCCACAGTCGACTGCCGTGACAGCGAGCCGGAACTGCAAGGGTCGTGGAACGGGGAACATGAAAAGTCAATCATGAGCTTACAAAGGAAATGGAAACTATATAAAATGCAGTTTTAAAGATTCGCGTCTAACCAACTTTTACTATGCAAATAGTAAGCTCTGGGAGCTAAAAGAACTACTAAGCGCCTATCCAGGCTTTGTACAGGCTCTTAGTTAACGACTTGGAGTAAATGAATGTATAAATTGATTCTCCTTACCGCGTAGTTGTGTTGGAGGCGGTGCGTCCGTAGGCGTGCTGAGTGGGCGGCCGCTGGACAGTAATAACGTGCTCTTTGGGCTCCAGGCTGGTGGCTCTGGCCTGCAGCGTCGTCTTGATGGGGCTGTACGAGATCGGGGCCTCGCGGGGCGGGGCGCTGCGGAGGTCATTAACCGGATGCTGCATCTCCGTGCTAAAACGCATCGCCGGTTGCGGCATTGCGGACTGCTCCGGAATCCTCGGCTTGATGTCCAGCTGCACCTCAGCCTTGCTGTTGATCTTGCGACGCGGCAAAGTGGCCGATTTTAGCGTAATCGAGGCTGTCGACGTCTTGACCGCTGCCGGTGGTGTGGGCGGTCCCTCCGCCCCTCCTGGCGAGGCTGTAGAGGAGTAGAAAGTTCAATGATTACTTGGGGAATATACAAAGACTCGACTCGGTATAGTTTACGGTGCAAGAGGAACGAGTAAGCAATTAAAGCATCAGTAACAGTGAGCAAGAACACAACAACTACTTGTTGAGGCTAGTGGAGAATGCGGCCCGAGAGGCAAGCAAACGGGGGTTAAGGAGCGCCTAAGTGTTTTAAGAGGTTAAGATGAGGCAGAAATACCAAGACTACAACAACGAGCACGAAACAACAACAACTGCAGCAACAACAACAACGAGAACAACAGCCACGCAACACATCGCGAACAGTGAACAACAAACAACGTCCAAATAAACAGAGAGACAGAGAGAGAGAGAGAGCCACAGACATGGAATAAGTTTTCGGGTGTGATCAGAACTGGAAAGCAAGGATTACCAGGCCAGGATATTAGGACACTGATTGGCCTCTGGGAACTGCCCACGGTTCGGGTTCGGGTTCTCCGTCGGCCAGCTCAGTGTCCAAGTAGCAAGTGGAAAAATCAAATAATCGAGGAACGCAACAGGAAACAGAAACGGATTGAGTGGATTGCTTTTCTTTTTGTTTTCTTCGGTTTTGTTTGGATTTTTGCAGGCACACATAGCACAAAGCACATGTTTGGTGGGGTTCCGGATATGGATCGGACGTTTGGATTTTTTGAGCCACCGCCAAGACTTACATTTGAGCCACATGGCCACGGGCAAGGCACATGTAGCACTGGCATTGGTATTGAGTGTGTCTTGAGCTTGGTTATGATTGAATGGTCTCGTGCGCGAATTGACATTGTAATTGGCATTGGGCATCGTGTTGAATCTGCTGTAGTTGTTGTTGCTGCTGCTGCCGCTGTGGGTGTTGCTGTTGCTGCCTGGGACAAGGACGTGGTTGGGGGTGAACTGCGGCGACGGGGGCGGCGTGAACAGAGCACTCGTCCTCTGATCCTGATCCTCATCCTGGCACCGCTGTTGATACTGCTGTTGCAGCACCTTGAACGGTGCGCCCTGCCCAGTCTGCGCCTGCTGGAAGATACTGGCCGTGCTGTACGAGGCCTGCGGTTGCCAGGTGGATGACCTACGGCTCATGAGTCCGGACTGGTTGCCGCCGCCTCCAAAGATTCGCTGTTGAATCGTCTGCTTCGCCGCAGCCAGAGCATGGGGCGAGATCAGTGCGGGCGGTGCCGTCTGAGGCGCCAAGATTGGCGGAGATGTGGCCACCGTTCCTGCTCCTGTTCCCATGAAGCCCATAAAACTGCTGCCGCTCTGGGCCCGCTTTGGTGCCCCGCCCACCAGTCCGCCGCCCCCAACGCCATTGCCATGGCCACTGCCAGTGCCATTGCCATTGTCATTGCCAAAGCCGTTGCCGATGCCATGAAACGGTGTTGGCCTGCGTATCACTAAAATTAAGATGATGAGTCAATGAATATGATGAGCATGTGTGCGGGAAGGGTTTGGGTTGGCCAATGGGTTGGACAAGGATCAGAGCCAATCATGAAATGGTCCTAGTAACAATTGCAGGTAATGCCTTAAAAGTTCAAACATTTACTTTCTCTAATCAGTGTGTTCTTTAAGATTCATTGAGGAAGGAAAAGGAAAATCACTAAGGAAAATCCCAATTCAGGTTTACTATTTCCATAGGCAATGATCACACTTTCTACTACAAGTTCTCTTTCCTCCTTGGGTCCATCCCAATCGGTTCACCCTTAAGATGTGGTAGTCAGCACAAGAAAGGGCGAGAGACAAAGGCAGGTGAGACAGGTTTAATGGTGATGATGTCGATGACATGGTGAGTGTATTATTGCTTCAGGACTTTCATTTAACTTGTTTTGCAATTGGAAGGGGGATTCGCTTCGATTTGTTGGTTCTGCTGATGGAGTTCGGTGAGTGTGAGCAGGAGATTATATTCCAAAAGCCAAATATAATCCATGCAGCACTCGGCTTGCAAAACGTTCACATACACATTGAAAATTGAAAGTAATTAAATATATATGCCAAAGTAAGGATAGAAACAAGGCAATGGCGCCAGGCGGGTTGCGGTCAGCACAAGTCGAACCGTTGTCGAGGAGAGAGATTACAGAGACTACCATTAAAGGCTCTGTTGGGTGGGTTTGACAGGCATCAGTAATATTCAGGAATCATTACATGAAAGTCGTCTATTGTCCAATTTAAATGAATTATTATAGTCACTAAACATGCTTTTAAAATAACCAATAATGATATTGAGATAAAGCATTTTTCTCTCTTTGTCTCTCATTAAATCCAATAATGCCTATAATCCTTATCTTGTTTCCTTCTTGCTTAAAGTTCTGGAATCTCCAAACGGAACATCCATTCGACTTGTGTGGCGACCTTTAACCAGATCCCGGATACTAATGCTAAGAATTATGTAGTGCTAGTAGTCAAACTTGGAAGCGCTGCTTGGTTTAGCTTAACTTAGGTACGGATATCATAGCACTAGCTATGGTAGTTATAGTAGCTGTAGTAGCTATAGGGACTAGGCATGCAGAGATCACTTACCCGGTTGAATGGCATTTCCGATGATAGCGCGCGCGTTCTTCAACTTACGCTCGCGATCCTCCAGCGTCACGGGCTCGCTGACTCCGATGGTCTCCGTCTGGGCGCACAGCTGATCGACCTCCTTACTGGACTCGTTCTGGGCCTGTAGCAGCAGGGCAATGGAGTTCTCCATGGAGCGACGCGCCTCGTCCAGCGAAATGGACGATACCGAGTTCTTTGAGTCGCTGGCCTCGAGCGACTGACTGGCCACCACTGGTGATGCGGGTGGTGTGCCCAAGGCCTCGGCTTCCTGAGCAGCAGCCGCAGCTGCTGCCACCTGCTCCTGGGCTCTCAGTTCGCCGGGAGTGGGACCTTCCGTGGCCGGGGGATTGATGGCCTTACGCTCGAACTCCTTCTTAAAGCTGCCCACACTGACGCCGGGTATGCTAAGCTTCTTGGGCTTCTCTGCAATCGGTGTTCCTGGCGGCGGGGGCTGGAACTTCTCTGCCGTCTCGAGGATGCGGGACTTCCGACGCTCGGCGTTGAACTTGTTCAGCGTAGACTCATCCTGCAGGCTGCACTTGCGCACGAAGGCAGGAGGCGGCGCAGCTCCTGCCGCCGGCGGCGCTGCCTTGGAGGCGCTCTCATTGATGGCATTGACCAGATCGGCAGTCTTGTGCTTGTTTACTAACTTCTTTATCACCTTAGTGGCATCCTTCTCCTCAGGAATCTCTGCCACAGCATCCAGCTTTCCTCTGGTGGCTTGGCGGGCAACAGGTGTAGGAGCTGGTGGTGCCGACGATGGGACATTGTGGTTACCGGCGCCTTCGCCCATCAGTTGCTCGCAGAGATCGCCGACCATTTGCATGTCTTTCTGGGAGTAACTGGGAGCTGTGCCCGCATCCCCCGGAACATGGGCAATCGTTTCCTCCTCCATTGGCGTTTCCTGGAGTGTGACGATGGCCTGCGATGCCTCAGTCATCGGTGCTGCTGGCGGAGCCTCTCTGATCACAAGCGAATTGTTAGCCGGCTTCTCCTTCTTCTTGGCCGTGGTTCCTGCCGCATTCTCCGTGGACACGGTGGGCTGCAGCTTCCTCTTGGTCTGCACCGGGCTCTGAGCAGGAGTAATGGTCCTGGTGGGCGAGGGCATCAAGGCGGCTTCTCCTCCGGCTGGAAAACATCACGAAACGGAGACGGAGACAGAGAGAGAGAAAGGGTGGCGTGGTTTAATGAGTTTGGTTAAATGGCTTTAGTTCCAAGTGGTTCAAGGACACTCGAGAGTGAGGGGCGTTTGTTAGTTGGTTCGGGATTGGTCCGGGAATCAGTTAGTGGGCAATTTGGGATCGGGGTCGGTGGATGTCGGTGTCGGTGTGAGGCGGTCAGTTAGTCTCCATTTATATACACAACAGGCTGGGGCGGCTTGCCGGACTATTGTCTGTCGGAATGATCCATAGGTTACTGGATTTCAGATCCAGACAAATCGACCCATCCCAGTAACTACTCAAAAACTTCAGCGCGGGTTGCTGCTCGGGAAACTCTATCTCACACACGGGGGACCACTCAAGCGATTCGAGAAGCGGAAAGCAGGACGACTAGGAGCTCCACTTACCGGCAACCATATCCAGTATACGGCGCTCCGCCTCCGTGTTCGGCGGTCCCATGTCTCGGATCGAGCCCACCGAGTGCGATCGTGGAACGCGTTCGTTGGCCGCTGCCTTGGCAGCAGCTGCTCCTTCCGCTGACGGCACCACCAACTGATCTGCCGTGATGGCTGTCGGGGTGAGGGAGAGCAGCACATCTAGACGAACAGGCGTCTTGTTGGCCAGCTCCTCGGCCAGGTCCAGGCAGCTCACATTGTCATTCTCGTTCACCCACCAATGAGAGCAGATCTGCTCAATGGTGGCCCTCTTTTTGGGGCACACCGTCAGCATGTCCCGGATCAGGGTGGAGGCTCGAGACGGTTTCCGCGGCTCGTAGTAGTCGCCCTGGCTGATTTGCTTCACTAGTCGCTTAAAGTTGGAGCCGTCGAAGGGCATCGAGCCGTACACCAGCGTGTAGAGCAGCACCCCCAACGACCAGCAGTCCACCTCGGGTCCCTGGTACGGGGTGCCCTCTACGATTTCCGGTGAGGCGTACAGCGGGGAGCCGCAGAAGGTGCCCAGCAAGCGCTGGTCATCGAACACATTCGAGAGACCAAAGTCGGCAATCTAAACGAGAGTAAGTGGAAAGTCAGTACAAATTCACCTGATGCGGCTGGATTTTCCCAACATAGTTTTGCGTACTTTAGCATTGCCCTTCTCATCCAGCAAGATGTTCTCCAGCTTGAGATCGCGGTGGCAGATCTTGTGCTTGTGACAGTAGTAGACGGCGGTGGCCACCTGGCGGAAAATGCGACGGGCCTCCTCCTCGCTCAGAACCTTCCGCTCGGACAGGTAGTCGTAGAGCTCGCCGCCTGCAGCAAACTCCATGACCAGCACCATTTTCTCGCGGTTCTCGAACACTGCAATGAACCCAGATTGGCACTCTTTGTGTAATATGAGTAGAAAGGACTACTCACCTTCGTAGATGTGGATGATGTTGGGGTGACGCACAGAGCTCATGATCTGCACTTCGCGCCGGATGCGCACCAAGTCCGCCTCGGCCTCGATTTTGCACTTCTTTATTGTTTTGATGGCCACCTCCTGGCCGGTCTCCTTATTAATACCTAACTGCACCTTGCCGTAGGTGCCTTGTCCTAGCTTCTTAATAATATCAAACCTGAAAGTTTTGTAATAATAATTGGAAAATATATACAAATACAAAGGATATTTCTCTAGTTATTATTGCCAATAAATTGAAATGGCCTCGTGGAATCTCGACTGAAAGTAATTAAGGACCACTCACCTTTGACGCAGCTTCTTGCGGTGATTGTTCATCTTGACGTTGCCCGTATTGTGGATGCTGCTTATGATATTGTCTATTTGATCCTGCGGTATCCCCGAGGGATGCGCCAGACTGTTGCCGGTGCTGTCGAGTCCCCCAGGAATAGTTGGCGCTGCCGTGGCACCTGCGCCCGCTCCTCCCGCCGCTCCATTGGGCGTCGTCTCGGGCTTGCTTATCACCATGGCTGTGGATATGAATGAGGCTGTAGCTGCGAGGGGTTCGGTGGCTGTGACGACTGCTTTCGAGGCTGGATCTGGGGCTGGGTCTGATGTCGAGGCTGCTCCACTAACAGCCGATGCAAATTACTGAAAGAGACGGAGGCGGAACAAGGGTTCGGTTAGCAAACTGAACCAAGCAAACTCAGACAGCACTCATCCATCAAACGGTCAATCAAATGGGCAATCAATTAATTATCCACGAGGCGCCGGCACACGAGTGGCTGCAGTGAAGGCAATCGCTCTCGGGCGCGACGTGTGGGTAAATCGGGAAAAAGGTTGTTGGTGGCCGTGATGCGCTTTACAGCGAGAAGTGGGCCAGAGGCAAAGCCACCCAAAATCTACACTCGATCCAGATTCTAAATATGCTCAAGCCAGGAAAAAGCCAGCCCGATTTCTAAAACCTTGACCACCATGCTCCGAGCCGACGCATATTTACCGCGCAGTATCATGAAGGATTTGTTTCTTTCAAATTTTGGGTTTCAGCAGTATTTTAATACAATATATACACATTTTTCACAGTTTGCTTTTGATGGGGTGCCAAAAACTGTCAACGGCGACAGAAATATTTCCCCCGGCGACGAAAGTAATTTCAAAGACGAATTTCAGCATTAATTTCAGACGGACAGTGGTTATAGTGAAATAATGCTAATACAAAAAAATACTTATAATAATAGTATTATGAAATTTGTTTTTCTCATAACAAAATTGGTTACATGCCGTTCTACCACTTAATCAGAGTTATAACATTACCCATGCTTGTCTGATTGGGCCCTAAATGTGTGGGACGTTTATGCAATTTCTAGCGTCAGAGCCAGTTACTCGTATTTGCCTGCCTTCGCCCGAAAGCCCGCCAAGTGACTGGCTTAAAGTGGTCACTTGAAAGCCACTTCCCACACAGCCCCTCCGCCCCGACCCGCCATTACGCTGTCTGAATGAGCATTGCGATGCTATAGAGAACTAATCTATCAGCATTGTGGAGCAGCGGCGCTCCGACACTGGAACTATAAGGAGTTGCCTGCGCTTCAGCTGCGGCGTTTTGCCTTTGACAGTTATGACCACCAAGCTAAGAAAGGGGGAAGGATAAGGAGACTCAGAGGCCCTGCCATAAGAGGAGAGGCGGGCGGACAGCAGGCACTCTACGGACTGGCCCCCTTCGGTTGGCATCGTTCCAATTATAAATGTGCACTTGATGGCTAGTAAATTAAAGTGTAACCACAACGGAAGCCCGGGAAAAGCACCCGGGACCGGGGCACGAGCCACCACCACCACCATCACCAGCAGCTCCGACTTATATCCCTCAAGGAACCACAATAACAACGCGTGTTACAGTTGTATCTTTAAGGTGCGATTACGCAGATGCATAACAAATGCGCGGGCCACACGTGCAGTGCCTGCTCCTCCCAAACATAAATAAATTAATCTTTACACGCAATTACAATGCCGGCTCCCTCGCGTACAGAGAGATAAATTCGGTTTGTTCTGGTCCCAAATTATGTTGGATGTGATATGCAATAAAAAAAATCTGCTCATAGTTTAGAATACATTTTGATTGGATGATTACATTTTAAGCTTATATGCATATAAATAATTCAATTAAAAAACAAAAAATGTAAGCAAATATTGTTATTTCACAAAGATGAAGGGGTAGAGCGGTAGAAGAGATATTTTCCGTTGGTATCAAATATCTTGGGCATCTGCTTGGAAAAGCGAAATCCAAAATCAAAATCAGTTCAACGAACAGTTTTCAAAGTGCGCTGAACTCGGCGCGATGCCTTCAGTTTCGCATCTGCAAGATACAATAACATTGCGAGGCGTCCAGTCTTTGCGAATTGGTTTTTCTATTTTGTTACTTGCCTCTTTTTAAATTTTTTTTTTTGGCACTCAGACAGCACATGTCATTGAACAGCTAGCGAAACAACTAACTATGCGATGGGCTGGGGTGAGGCCCGAGGGGAAAGGGGCTGCAAACGGCACCCGGCAGAGATAAACACCCAGAGAACGTCCCTCCCTTGCTGTTCCCTTGGCCGAAGTTGTTGAAATATCTGCGCTTGCTTTTCCGTCAGTTTGGAATTTCTTGCATCGTTGTCGTTTACGTAAAGGGAAAATATTTTCTTATTTTTTTCTGCTGGCTTTTTACTTTTATTTGCCGCTGCCCCTGCCACTATTGCTCCTACTACTGCTGCTGCTGCCGTTGCTACCGCTGCTGCTTTCGACAGAAGCAGCAACAATAAATTCTATCCAGATAGGCAATGTATATATGCAAATAAGAATGTTTTTCTGGGTCAAGTCAAGTCCGACATTTCGGCCAAGCTATTTTTGTCGGTCGCAAATATTTGAAACTTTGGAGAATTTTTTCCAGTTTTCCGATCTCCTGCGAATCCAGCGAAGCGGAAAATGCCTCATAAAATCAAGAATAATAGCATAAATTTATCAACGGCCACAAACTAATGATAAAAATCGTGCTCTGCAGCAGCGTCATGAATTCAACGGCATAATTAAATTTGAGTTTCAATGTCACTCGGTGGGAGGCAGTGGGCGTGGACGGGAGGACTGGGTGGAAGCTCGCAGTGACAGCAGGAATGGAAAGTGGCAGCAACAAAGGGCAAACATATCGAATGTATTGCCATGCGAAATGGCAAATTAATGGCGTTTCACAGGAATCCCGCACGGACATACGCAGAATTAATATTTAATGGTTTTCTTTTGGGTAAAACAACATTTTGATTATGGGCTTAAATTAAATTATTTTAATAACAATTTTTGTCACTACAACGGTCCCACCAGCCAAGTGGACACCACTACTTCGGAGAATTGATGGATAAATATGAAATTCCATTTAAATGCATTAAATGAGCTGATCGATATTTAAGCGGGGAAAATGTATTGTGAGAACTTAAAGGTATTTGCAGGAATTCAGAATATGTTCAGAGGCAAAAATAGAACTCTTTGTAGACTGTTGTTAATCTCTTCGCATATCAAGCCAATTACATTAATTCATTGTATTATTGCCAAGACAATTTTGTCCGCTCAGCTCGACTAAGTAAAGCAAATTAATTGCGTTAAAGCATATTTAGTTTGAAAATACAAAAAAATAAATTTTTGTTTAGTTTTTGACAATTTTAATGAATTTTGAAAAATTGGTCAAAATTGTATTTCTAATTTTACTAGTTATTTTATTATAAAATAATAGGCGGTTTTTATTTGCTCAATTAATCTCCATATTTACTTTGGAAATACAAAAAAAAAGTTTGTAGTCAATTTTTGACAATTTTAATGATGTAACCCTCTATAGAATTTTGAAAAATTGGTCAACATTTTTTTTTAATTTTCTAGGTATTTTATTGTTAAATAATTGGAATTTTCACGGCGAATCGGAAAATATAAGGCATTTGGCTAGCATTTAATTATTGGCCAAATTAGGCTCTTAAGAAGCCCTCAAATATACGCATTTTTGAGTCGGCAATTTAATTCCCAAATTTTTTGGACAAATCTGACTAAAATATAACCATAACTAAGCCTAAACAGCCTTAATTTCAATTCAAAAAACTTTTCATTGGTAGTTTTTATTTGGTTAATTAATCTGCATATTTATTTTGGTTATTATTTCATTTTTGCCCAAAATATGCTTTCAAGAAGCCCTCAAATAATCTAATTTTTCAGTCGGCAATTTAATACCCAAATTTTTTGGACAAATCTGACTAAAATATAAACATAACTAATCCTAAACAGCCTTAATTTTAATTCGGAAAGCTTTTCCATTTTAGTTTTCATTTGGTCAATAATTCTACATATTTATTTTGGTTATTATTTAATTTTTGCCCAAAATATGCTTTCAAGAAGCCCTCAAAAATACCCATTTCTTAATCGGCAATTTAATACCCTAATTTTTTGGACAAGACTGACTAAAAAATAATCATAACTAAGCCAAAACAGCCTTAATTTCAATTCGGAAAGCTTTTCCTTGGTAGTTTTTAATTGGTTAATTAATTTGCATATTTAGTTTGGAAATACAAAAAAAATAAATTTGTAGTCAATTTTTGACAATTTTAAACCCTTACAAAATTTTGAAAAATTTGTCAATATTTTATTTCTTATTTTTCCAGGTATTTTATTGTTAAAAAATTACAATTTTAACGGCGAATCGGAAAATATAAATGGCTATCATTGAATTATTGGCCAAATTATGCTCTCAAGAAGCCCTCAAATGTTCGCATTTTTGAGTCGGCAATTTAATACCCTAATTTTATGAAAAAATCAGATTTAAAAGTACCATAACTTGGCCAAAACAGCCTTAACTAGCCATGTAAGCTAGTGTAAGGTCAAATGTAAGATATCTGTAAGTCACCAGCGCTCCATGAAGAACTGTGCTTAAATTTGAAAAGTTGCAGCTTTTCGATTTCATCGCTTGGGGTCGCCACTGCATAGGTAAAAAATATGTATGATGGATGTAGAGGCATAATTTCATTTCGGAAACCTTTCCATGTTAGTTTTCATTTGGTTAATTAATCTGCATATTTATTTTGGTTATTATTTAATTTTTGCCCAAAATATGCCTCTCAAGAAGCCCTCAAATAATTTCATTTTTGAGTCGGCAATTTAATACCTTAATTTTTTGGACAAGTCTGACTAAAAAATAACCATAAACAGTCTTAATTTCAATTAGGCTCTTAAGAAGCCCTCGCGTTAAATGAATCGACAATTCATTGTCTCCGCTCGTTTAAATGGGTGGGAGATCCGAATGCGATGGTCTTGATAATATTTATGCAACTTATCGGCTCAACGAGGCGGTCAAAATCGCGAAAGGCGAACAATGAGGCACATAAGTTGAAGGTCCTTGTGGGTCACTGGTTCGGGGGTCAAACTAACCAAAAACCAATGCAAAAACGCCTCAACAGAGGAAGGCAAGCGGAAAAAATAAATGAAAACAATCAAGCAAATAATTAAAACGCTGAGAAAGAAGCACAGCACAGCTCAATTTTTTATGCATCCTTTTGTTTAATGCCGGTGGCTAAACACAAGCAAAACAGCAGACACAAAAAATGTTGAGTAAAATAAGCAAGCCAGCAAAAGGAACAAGACATGTCAGGCATTTCCTTTCCTTGCACAAAAGTTGGCTAACACACACAGGCCCACTCGCGCACCCACACCACAGAGCTGGCATATGCTGGAACTTTTCTAGCGCCAGATGTGTGGTCTGTGTGTGTTTTGCTGGTGGAAACAAGAATTTAACGGTCCGCTCCTTCTGCCGGTGCAGAAAAGAGCTACGGGCCAGAAGCTCACATTTACCCCGTATCCGCACACACGAAACTGGCCATCATTGCATGGCGCAGCTACTGGGAACGGCGAGTGACGAAAGTGTCTGAAAGTGTCCCCAAGGAAAACTAATATTTGCAAATTGGTAACAAGCGCGAGAAGGTTTCACGTTGCGAATTCATTATTTGCCAAAACTGAGTTGGCAGTGTGAGCGAGCTCGAAATTTGCATTAGCTTGGAGTGGATGAGGCTTTAAGGTTACACACGCAACAGCAGCTTTGAAGACCTTAATCAACTGATGAATTTCATTCAGAAATCAAAATTATTTGCACAATCTAATAGAAATGTTCAGTCTGCTCCTTGAAATCCTACTGAACTGGCCAGAAACCAGTGAAAATTCTGAACTTGTATAAAATTATTATTTCTTAACACACAGGAATGAATTGTAAGTGGAATTAACTTCGTAAGGAAATTGCTTTTCATTGGTTCATCTTTCGTTATAGTTATAATAGGTTGTCGCATATTTTACAGGGAATGCGGCAGTTTGATAAGTACCAAATATATAAGGTACTATGTGGGGTAAATTGTAATATTCTACTTGCGAATTTTTCCCCGAGAATTCCCTGCCGCTCGTCGTTGTTTTGGCCGCCTCTGCAGCATTTCACCATTGGCGTCGTCGCCTTTTGTTTGACACTTGAGTTGTGACATTGTTGCCATTGCCAGGTTGTTTTCGCAGCTCCCGATGCTGCTGCGTTGTTATTCTGTCACTGCCTCCGTCTCAGTCTCCGCCTAGGTCCCCTTTCACGGATATTGCATTTGACAAACTGTACAGAAATAAAAGCTTCGCCTAATTGCCATTCGGGAAGGATGTTCAAGTTTGATTACAGTTCGACTGACGACAGGCTGCGAAGGAGCTTAGTTACAAGTGAGCGACTTAAGCCGAGGATAATTGGATATTAATGAGGTCATAAATCTGACAGCTGCGAAATATGCTCTAATGGGGGTCAGACAATTTTGGTTATAATCTACACCTGAGACACAAGCACTAAGCAAATTGCATTGTAAGGAAAAGTGTACATTAGGTACAAGTTCTGAATAAAGGGGACAGTGCTTCGTATTGCTTTTGTGTAAACTCCCAAAAATGACGCATAATTGCACAAATGATATAATACATACGGGGAAAGCCTTCATATACATTCGAGTCTGTGGTATGTGCAAAATTCAATTAACTATGCCATAATAGTGCACTTAAGTCAAATTCAGGCAACCTTGCGTATACGTAACTTTTCCTGGAAGTGAAGGGCTGCCTTTCCTTGCCTTTGTGCAATTTTCAAGAACACGCACACACACATGCACTCACCAAGCGGAAAATGGTGCGAATGAGAGCGGAAGAGGAAACTTTGGGAGGGGAGAGTGAAAATAGTGATAGATGCGGAATTAATTGTACTAGGCATGCAATGAACTTTTATTTCGCTAATTTGCTGCATCTAATTTGTGTATCAGCTTGCTTTCATCTTAACGAGATGCGGAAATCTGTAATATTTTGAGGGTTCTTCTTGTCGGCATTAATGCATCGGCGAGAGTGCCGCCAGAAGCCGAAATTCCTTGAGAGCACGTCGTCTCCGCCGTATTTAAAGTCTCGTATCTCCGCGTAAATGAGAAAACAAAATTAAAAGAAATTTTTAAAAATAACTTTTAGCTAACACGCAAGAGGAATTTTTATTTGAGCAAAAGACCAGCCAGAAAGCAGCAGCGCAGCATACAAAAAGTAAAAGCAACCAAGAGAGGCAGCTTGCTAGGAAACTAGAAAAGATACCCCGACACTAAATGGCATAGATGGGAGGATGATGGTGGGATGGGCTGACGAACGAGGAAGTGGTCCGCAGAAACCAAAACCAAAACCAAACCCGAAAAATAAATCCGTATCCAAATCTGAAATTATCGTACGTATCTGAAAGAACGCAGCAGCAGCAGCAGCAACGTTTTCCTCTACTTAAGATTCTCATGGCTTTGACTCGGCGTTTTTCTTTCTTTCTCTCTCATATTTGGTTCTTTTCGGGATAATGCTGTTATAGATACACACTGAGACACTCGCCGTCTCTGGCTTAATATTTGCCCACATTTATGGCCGTTTTTCCTTATTGCAACTTATTTTCATGACCATCACACACACAAATCGTCACGCAGACGGAAAATTAAAATTTCACATTTCTTCTGCACATTTTGCTTTTCGTCAAATTGAAAAATGGTCGCTCTTGAGCTCCCCTTCTGCCATATGTAGTATAATTCCGTCTCTATATATTTATACCGTGGACTATCTCTGCACATATAGATATCTATAGGTTTTGGGTATATGTGTATATATGGCTATATATACAAATAATTCGCGCACTGGTCTTCAGACGCCTTGCTCGCGTTGCTCTATGCGCTCGACTGACACAGCGCTGAAAAATTTTCCTCGATTTTCCCGAGGAAAATATAGAAATCCGCTGAATATCGCGCCTTGCCGATGCTCTTCGGGCCCATTGTTATCCTAAAAATAAATGCACTATTCTCTCCCCGAAAACGCTCGAGCGTGAGACCTCTACCTCTACCTCTCCCTCGCTCTCTTTCGTGTTCTCTGCCTCTGTCTCTGTCTTGGTCTCGGTCTACGCGTCAGTCGGTCTCTATCTTAATCTCCAACTCTCTAATCTCTCCCTTCTTCTCTCACGTGCGCGGATGCTCCCGATTTTAGATTTCGAGTGGGGCGCGTGCCGTGATGGAACGGCATTATGTGTGAACCGATCGCAGTCACGATCACTGTACAGCAGATATTGGGGTGTCTATAAGGCGGTGTTTATGTGTGCTCATGTGTGAACATGTCCTATGTAACAACTGCTCGAGGTCGGGGGCATTGGCAAACGAGCCATTGATTTATTTAGATATAATTTCCTCGTTTCCCGATCTTCTGCGCATTCAAAGTATATAGCGGACACATATGCAAAGGTCGTGGAGTGAGTCCAAAATTGCATTAGCGGCTGTTGGGAATAGCCGAGAGCGTAGTTTTCCTCATTCTTTGGTTTACTTTTCGAATGCGCATTGAAATAAACCTCAGTTCTGGCAATAACTACATACAGAACTATAGTTCTTTGAACAAGCATTTTATTAAAAATAAGAGAAAAATCTGCAAGTGTTTCAAAATAAAATAAAAATAAATGCAACATTCCAATAGTGATTAAAAAAATATCCCTGCGATTCGCACGCTTCCCCTCTTAGGTAAGTTCAAGTTCATTTACCCATGTAACTTCGAACACACTTTTGGCGAAGTGTATAATTCTTTTGGCCCTAATACTTACAGACAGAGAGACATGGAGGATGACTCCCGTTTATCCATCAGGCATAAGTTGCTCGGCATTATTCAATGCTCCGCCGGGTGGCCAACAACATTAATCAACAAAGTCGAAGGCGAAGGCAAGCACACACACAGACACACTGGCACGATGGCTCTGGGACCTAGAACTATGTGGCCATATATGTAGATTTATCCATCTACAAGTTCCCGTGACGCTCCCCTGTCACTGATTTGGCCCTGACTCCATAACTGGAACTGTAATTAGGCTGGAGCACAGTCTGGTCTACCTAGCGCAATAGCTCAGAGTTGGAATATAGGTAGGCCTGCGCTAGAATTATTTGGGAATTGTAGAGCCATGAAATGCAAATTTGGCAATACAATATTCATATTTAATCATATGTATTCTGAAAAATGTGGGAATCTCAACTCGAAGTATCAATGACTGTTTAATAGTGCGTGGAATTTTGTTCAGTGAACCTTCGGCTGCATTTGCATATGCAAGAACGTGCAAAATATTTCAAAGCTTATCAGCGCTGGGCAAACAACGACCAGAAATGCTTCGGACTGCTGCGGTGGCTACGGGAAAGGTGCTGATAATGGCGATGATGACGATAACGATGATGATAATGATAGTTGGGGGCATAACAGCATTGTATAACCTTTTAAATGCCTGTTCAAACATTAAATACTGCATTATGCCAAGTTTATCACCTTTTAGTCAAAGGCAGGGCAAATATTTGCCCGGCTAAAAGTGGGCAGCCATTTCCGTGTTTCCGTCGAGGAAGCGCCTGAGAAATGGAGCGCGCTGCCGATCCGGGAATCGGGTCGAGTAATGTAATTGGAAGGCTACGGTCTAGTAGTGGAGCACCTACATACATAGTTCGTCTGGAGGCATGGTCGGTCGGCCAGACATGCAGACAGATAGACAGACTGGCCAGCAGTCAGGCCAGGCAGTAAGTCAATCCTTAATAGCATAAAGGAGCTTATATAATTTCCGCCCGCCCCTTCTACTCGCACAAGCACGGCAGTGCGATATAAAGCCATTTCCAAGCCTAGAAAAATGTTGGTCTTGCTGTTCTTTTTCTCCCAGTTTCTTACTCATATCCGTGTGTGCGCTTCGGGGTGGGTTAAGCTTTAGTAAGTTAGTGTGTCATCTCTATGCCCTGATCAAATTAGAGATTCCGTTTTACAGAATGCACCTCGAAATCAGCCAATTAATATAAAGTTGCCGACTTAAAATCCCCTGAAATCGAACGCTTTTCGCTCCGTGTTGGTAAATACTTAATGTGTGTGTCGCCGGGGCTTAGGTGTGTGCGCCCGCCATCAAATGATCGACCTAGTTAAGACCTCGCTCGCCTCGTTTTCGTTTCGCCCCATGTCTGCGTCTGCACTTGACGCATGCAACAGCAAAAAGTTACTCAAAATAAAGAGAGAAGTGAGAAAAAGGAAAGTGCAAGACCTGCATGCCAAAATCGTCGCCAACTAAAACAAAGGCAATGTGAAATCAAAGTGCGCGAGGGTCGAGGCCGAGGAGGGAGCGTGTACGAGGGTGGCAGCACATGTGCGTGCCAGCTTTTCGGAGCTGCCTCAAAAATAAACGCGACATTGCTGGAATTTTGTTTGTACGCCAACTTCAACCGGAAATGCCATTTTCGCTGGCTGCTCAACTTTTAGTTGGTTCAATAATGCCCGGCGGGGCGTGAGAGCTGCGGAACAGGGACGGAAGCAGGATCTGGGGCACGGGAGTTTCCCTGCGTATACGTAACATTTACGTATGTCATGTAGTACGTGTGCGTTAAGTGTTTAGAGCTCATAAATCGAAAACTTTCGCTTGATTCGACAGCGCACACTTAAAATAGTTTACCATAAAAGTGAGCTGCGATTATTAAACACTCAACTTATATGGATTTAAAAAGTATCCCCCCATTTTCACCCATTCTCAACCGCCTTTAACCGCTGCCTCGTGCGGTACGAGCTTTTCTGCGCTTTCACATTGCTCTTTCGAAGGGTATTCTTTTCTACAATCATGAGCCTCGTATATTAGGTGCATATAAAATTAATGTTTTCAGCTATATAATAACATAAAGAGTTGTCAAACTGAGGGACATATGCTTTATGCCCTTTGTCCCTTTCCAGCGACACCTTCATTCATTCCATTTCATGCGGTTAATTTGACTGCACGTGAATGGAACTAGGAATGAAATGGCAACGAATGGCCAGCCGGCAGGGAACGATGTATGCAACTACATGGCTTTAACACTGGTGAGTGCACCTGTGAGTGTTTTGGCCAGCAGCTGATGTGCGCAGGGCTGTGTGAGCCATTTACACGGCGAGCGTAATTGACTCTGCATGCCGCTCAAGATAGCGTCGGTTATGCTGTCCTCACTCACGGCTAATGTCAGGGAGAAAAATTGCGATAATTAAATTTCTTTTGGTAATTACAATGACGACATTACAAGTATGTTGAGTTAAACAGTCTCAAAGGGAGTGATTTTAACGACAAATTTGTGCCCCGAAGTGCTCAATTATTTAGTGATTCGTTCACTTAATTACACAAGTAAACCACTTTGCCAAGAGCAACATCCGCAACATCCACAAACATTTGCAGCATAAGCAGCAGCGGCGGCGGCAACAACATCTCGGTTTTCACTCATTTACTTAATTGAGTTGTCGTTGCCGTTGCCGTTGCTGTGCTCCATTTTGTTGCGTTTGGGCTTGTTTCTTTTGTGGTCGAGTTTGCGGACCGGGCCAAAACAGCGGACTGAGGTGGGCGTGCCATGGGCATGGGCTTGGGCGCTGCTGCGGCCGACTGCTGTTATTGTTGCGCTGCCGCGCCGTTGCTGTTGCCGTTGCTTGTGGCATAATTTACGGTTGTAATTGTCGCACATCGTGAATTTGCCGAGGCTTTTGTTTTTGTCCCGTCTTCTGCCCTCGCGCTGGTTTTGTTTTCTGTGCCAGTACCCACTGTACGGTGACACATGTTGAAAGTCACGCGCTTCACTTGACGCAAATTGCCTGCGGCAACCACTTAATCAGCAGCATTTTCCACTCCTTTCGTCCAAGACAAGCCCAGACAGCAGAGGAGGGAGAGGTAAGGACGAAGGCAGGGCAGAGCCAGCAACAGCGGCCAACGTAGCGTATGCGTAATGTTTGCAGAAAGACTTTTCGGTTTCTCACTTGAATTTGGCACGGATTTTGTGAAGTGGAGGTACTTTGTGCGAACTACAATCGATCAGAAGAGTCATTAGGGTTCATTTCTCAAATCTTAAAAAATTTCGATATCTCCTGATAAATTATTTTATGAGCAGAAAAATTAGGCTCTAAGTGAAGTTATAATTATAATTTAAAATAACAACAAAGGAGGTTAACTTCGGGAAACCGTAATTTAGATTTAGATAAGATTTAGATTTAGATTCTTACATTTTCATATACAATCATTCAGATGGCTTAAAAACAAGTGACAAGTGACAAGTTAGCATAGTAACTGACAAACGGACATGGGTAGATCGACTCGTCTGATGATGCTATGGAAGAGTATACATACTTTATGGGGTCGGAGATGCATCCATTACTGCGATGCAGTGAGTAATTTATATAATACCCTGCAAGAGTATAATCGTTGTGTTGCCATCTCCTCAGAGTTTTCAATCAATTTAATCATAATCCAAAATAATACCGAATCAAACAATTTTCAACTATATCTACATTACATTTTACATTATATTTTATGAAATGCAATTTTTAAGCCTCTGATGGATCAATTTTTGAGCATAAATAACACAATTTATTTGCGCAAAATAAACTGCTTTACGACTATGAAACGCATATATGTGCATATATGTAGATGCTATAACCATTTCCGGCTGCTGGCCAACTTTCACGTATTTATGCGATTTATTCATGGGTTTCTTTAGCTGGCAAATAATTTAAGCTGGTGTAAAAAGCTTTTGATTTAGAGTCAACCATGGTGCAATAAAAAGCGCATCCAGTACAAAATATTTCGTAATAAAAATGTGTTTATTTCGGCCAGCAACAGCACAATGGCTACAAGCAACGGCCAAAACATAAAATAGCTTCCTAGACTCGGGCGCCGCATGTGCGACGCAATAGTGCGACAAAGATTAACAAAAAGTTTGCTCCCGAAATGAAATAAAACACGACGAAACCGAATCGAAAATGATTGTTTTTTTTTTTAGTTGCATCCCATAAAGTTTTATACTTGCTTTACTTTTTACGATACAACAAACACATATATTTCACTTTCCTCAACTAAGCTGGGGCAGCAAAAGAAGACCAGGGGGTGAAGCGTGTGGGTAAGAAAACTCTGTTAATTGGAAAAGTTTTTAAGTTAGAAATTGATTTTGCATGCATCACTGATAGAATTGCTCATTAACTCCGAGCTAGCACCAGAGCTGGGTGGAAAGCATTCCCCAATTGCTTTTGGTCACTTAGCTGAACTATTTGCATGCGTATTGCATTTCTTGGGGAGCGTCTTTGACAAATGCTCCTCGCTGCGTTTGTTCATTAATTTCGACATTTAAATGAATGTGCGCAGAAATGACAAACTGTCTGACTGCTTATCTCGGAGGAGAAACCAACCCACCCAGAGAGCGCTCTGCGAGTGCTGCCGCCGTCTCATGTGCTCAAAAATATCAAAATAAGCAGCTACGAAGACAAGACAAGAAAGGAAGAATTTGTAAAGATGGATGCCTAAGAGCCAAAAAGAAAGCTAACAGATTGTGTCTTCGTGAGACAAATTAAGTAAATGTCGCTGTGGGTCCATTAAATGGTGCAAACGATTATACATATGTACTTCTCACACAATATGTGCTTATTTGGGAACACATTTGATTCTTTCAAATGAAATTCTTAGCTTCAGAAGGCACTTTAAAAATCTGCCTGCGTGTCGCTTCCCAAATGGCAAAGCTATCGAAAAAATGGCTAGAACGGCAACACTTGCCCTCGCCACCGCCCACTTTCTTTCGGCCTGTCAGTCGAAGGTCGCCGGTATTCTCGTTGCTTTTTCGGTTGTCACTTGTCGCGCAGCCGTTGGCAAACGCTGTCTGGCACACTTTTTAATTGTTGCCTTTTTGTTCGCTGACCGCTGTCCCCTTCGTACGCATTGGGGCTAGGCCAAGCCCATACAAAATAAAGAGACGCAGGCTGAAACAAACCGAAAATTAATTTAATTGCTTATTTTTTGTGCCGCCTCAAGCACTTTTACCCATTAAATTGAAACGCAGACTGCGTGACTCAAGAGCGCGGGCGAAGGGAGCTGTGCCATGCCACTGAGACGCATGTAATTAAAATGCATTTTCAACTTTTGTTTTATTTGTGCTTTTCAGCGTGCCTCCTTGCTGTTCAAGAGTTTCCTCTCCTTCCGCGGAGGATTCAGCGCAGGTTGCGCGGGGAGGGTTGAGCACGGGGTAGAGGAGGCGGTGTAGTTTAGCCACTGTTGCTGCCATTTTGTTTATTTTTGTGTTTACGTCAAAAGCGTCTTTAGAGGAAAAAATGTAATACAAATTTATGTACATGTCCATTTCAAAAAGATATACCAATTCTCTATGAAATGTAACTGAACTCCATTTACTAAGCCAAAAATTGAGGAATATAAACAGTATTTAAGATAGGGTTTTAAATTTATAAAAATAGAGATTAGCTAAGTCTGTTTCCTACATTAATTTCATTTCTTGCTGAAAGGTTTAGATAAATATTTACTTAGAAGCCGCTTAAACATTTGATCTATGCATTTATGTGAAATTCTGCAAATTCCGGTTCAAGTGCACATAACTTGCAGTTCGCACAGACAAATAAACAATAATTAAATGCACACAGAAACAAATTAAAATAAAAAGTCGAAAAAAAAACAAGTGGGAAGGGAGAGAAGCTGCAGCAAGGAAAGCAACTCAAATTTTGCAAATAAATTGGACAGGCAAGTGGCAGTCGAATTGCCAACGCAAAACGATGCATTGCAATGCGTGTGGGCGTTGCCCAAGAACCTTGCTCTTTCCCCGCGCCGCTTACCACCCCCGGGTTTACCGAGAACTGAGTTGAAACCCAAACCTAGCCAACAAGCTGCCGGTTGTTCATTTTAATTTCGACAGTTCTCTCTATTTAGTTCGGCCATCAATTTATGGCAAAAACCATACATATGGTATGTAAAGCTTGAGTTGCAATAGCAGACGCAGAAAACAATTTGTTGAATAATATTTAGTGCCTGTTTTATTATCTAGAATATTCAACACAAATGGCTTAAGGTTGCACAACACACACAACAGGGTTTTTCGTTGCTTATTTAAATCCCTGAGACTGTGCTTCATCCCTTAACAGAATTGTAAACGAAAGAGCGAGACTCTAATCAGTAGACGAGGTGGCCGAGAGGTTAAGGCGTTGGACTGCTAATCCAATGTGCTCTGCACGCGTGGGTTCGAATCCCATCCTCGTCGAATGGTTTTTTTCTCTTTTCTATTATAGACTATAGATTATCTATGCATACTTATTTCGCTCTCGTTTTTAACATGATCATCGGGTTATATTGTACATACAGACTTATTATGACTAATTAGTTTGGTCCCAAGCGTTTGTAAATATTCATGTATTTGGGTCTCTAGGTCCAATTCAACCGCAAGATAAATGATTCCTCTATTTTAGCGATTCGCTTATTATGTAACCTGACCAGCTAAATATTTAATTTAATATATAAAATAATATATATTAATAATTTAACCCCAGCGAGTATTATTTAATAGCTAGTTTTAGTGATCCAATCCCGATAAAATAGTATTCCAGTTGGGTGAAATTTAAGTCTGTAAGGAGTAACACAAATTATGAAGTTGGCGTTTATAGGTTCCCAGAATACCAATGCTGCAAGGAGATAGCAGCGGCTACTCTAACCACTACTGGGTTAAGTTATTAATGCACTAAACGATGCCATTTTGGCATAAATTTAATACTTGACGCATTATTAATTGACTCGCGCCGGAAAATGGGAAAAGCAATCAGCTGTGGCCGCTGGCCTAGTAAATTAACCCCAGCACACTTAACCCCCGCCGCTCAGTTCTGCACACCCTTCATGTGTACACACATATGCAATTAATGACGATGATGTGCGGCTAGCAGGGTTTAACGCAGCTCATCAGCAACCTTCATGTTGCCGAGAGGGCTTTTTACGACGCAAGTTAATTTGCATGGGAGATGGAGACGGGGACACGGAGACTGGGATATGCGATCCGGGCGCAGACACTGTTCTCAATGGCAGCTCGCTGCGCCTTCATACGGCTTTCAAGGAAATCTTTTGGTTTGCAGTTTGATGACAATGAGCTGCTCGCTCACCCCGCGTCATATCGAAGTCGTTTGCTTGGCCAACTATCGTAGATCACGGTCCAATCGCTGCATATTTCGAAATCTCTCAGTTTATGAATTTCGAAAGACAAGGCAAGGCAAAGCAAATATTGCAGTCCAAAGTCGTCCCGTCCCACCTCTAAAATCTAGGGCCTTCTCAAACATTTTGGCAACCAAAATCCGTCTATAGATGGCCCGAATTTCCAGCACACAAACAACAAAAAAAAGTGCCGCTTAAGACAATGCTTTTTATGCGTTGCGCATACTGGCCGAAAGAGAGAGATAAGGGGGCTCAGATAAACTACTAACTAGACTAAAATGTTTCACATGCAAATATGTTAATTATCGAATTATCGAATGCTGAAGCAGTCCAACTGGGATCCAATCTGGTTCCCTACTCCCTCCAGCTTCTCGAAATAAAAGCAACGAGACACTCCCATAAAACTATCTCAACAGCCGTAATAATAATAATAACTACAACGCATACCTGTGACAAAAAAACAGCTCAGAGTGCCACATTTAGCGCACAAGAACCCGGCATCTGCTGAAGTCGCAGTTGATGACGTTACCTCCACTAAGGCGGATCATTAATACATATATTTTTAAATGGACGATTGAAATGTCTCGCAGAAGGAAATCAGGAATTTTAAGCACTCTATCTTTTAAATCAGATAAAAATATACCTTTAACGAGATTACTTTGCCAATTACTCTTTGGAAATCACCCATATTGGGGCTAATGGGATCAAAAGTTTAAGTTCTTCCCTTATTTTGAAAGTTCGACTTTTATTATTATGCAAAATTCGGTGCATATGTATATTAACAATAATAATTGAAAGCTTAAATATTAAATATTTTTTGGAAACCACTAAAGAAAGAAACGCAGGACATGAAAACAAGGAAGCAGAGTGCAGAGATAGACAGAAACAAGAGAGTAAAAGACGAAAAGTCGTTGCCCATGGCGGAAGATGGTTGAAGATTGTTCAGGAGTTGCCAGTTGGGTCTCGAACGGAAGGGGGAAGGGCAAACTCTTGTCGCCCGAAAGCATTATTCGACAATTTTTGTACGCCCTTCTAGCCCGGGGACTTGAAGTATGTATGCATCACAGCGTTAAACTTCAGCCTCGTTTTTGCGTGTTTCTGTGCTTGTCCTGTCGATCCGAATTAAATAGTCATACATTATTTAGTATAACATGTTTGCTAATTTTAAAATAAATGCTAAAAAGGAACAACCGAATCCTAAGATGGAGTTTTCAATCTCAATCAGTCAATACACGTTCCCGTTCCGCTTGGCCTTCTCATCGTTGTCCAGCTGTCCAACATTTTGGTAACATTCACATTATTTTACATTTTATTTTTATAACAAGAAGAGCAGAATCATCAACAGCCTAAAGCAGCTGCGAGCTTTATGTTGTCCCATTGACGATATACTCAAAAATCATATGACGTTTTTGGGTACGAGTATAAGAGCATATAGCCAAAGACAGCCAAAGTTCTTGAGGCGGCGAACAAGGAGGACGACACAAAGGCACTGGCGTAGCCAAGTCGACAGCCATCAATGTAGGTCAGTCCGAAAATAAATTTAAGATACGAATTCAAGTAAATAGAATCGCATAAACAACGCGAAGTAGCGTGACTGATGAACCAACGGGTTACTGAGTGATACAAAACTGAAAGTACTTATCAAAGTGTCTTAAAAAACCGTAATATAGTTGAATTAAATAAATTAAATCACTCTAAATGACTAATAAAAGAACACAAAAAATGGCATTGCAACCCCGCAAAATATATATTCTTGGCGAGCAAATTTAGCTATTATTAACTAAATCCTTGATCTTGCACCAACCGAGACCTAAGTGTGACATTCCCAGCTGCATTTACGGGGTACGAAAAGCCCCTGTCATCGCTGACTGACGCTGCCTGGCCAAGAAAAGCTCATTGACGTTGCCGTCGTCGTCTACGTCGTCGTCACTTTCAGTGCCTTCGCCATTGCCTCCAGTTGTTGGCGAAAAACTGCAGGCACTCGTACCCGAGCCAAGTTAGGGCCTCGAGGAAAGAGCCAAAGTAAAAGTTGTATTGCTAGGGCGTGTGTACGCCGGTGGGCGTGACTGGCAGAGGAAGGCAGCAAATGGATTAAGAAGCGCCGCTGCAGGCAAAGTGGGAGTGGCAGCAGCGGATTCACAAGGAGCAAGGCGAACGCCAAGCAGCTGCAACTAAGACGACAAATGCGTAAGCCTTGGATTGCTTCTCCGTTTTGGACACAGCTCCTAGAGGGAGAGCTTACTGGAGGGCAGAACTGAATACCGGAAAGCGGGAAGCGGGTAGCGGGAGGTAGTCAGCTCTATAAACAAGTGTTGATAGCAGATTTCAAGCACTCCCCAAGCCAAAGCAAATCAACCGCTGAAAAGCAGCTTGCTTAAATGGGATTACACATTCTGTGGTTTTCCTCTTCCGGGGAGCTGGAGGAGATTGCATTGAATACTTCTCAATGATAGTTGCATTTGTCGTGCCACTTTCTTGGCCTGATTGCCATTTGTTGGCTAGCAAATTTAATGCAACTACTTCATAGCGAATTGGCAACGTGGCGAATGCGTTATTTTATCAGCTGCCGGTCACACGACTTCTCCCTCCCCCTTTAGACACTGTCGGAATCTGGTTTGTTTTATTTCGACTTATTTAATTTTACAAAGACCGCAAGGGGTGTGGTGAGATGGGCGAAGGACTAGAGGTGTGAGGGGAACTAGTCTGGGAAACCAAGCACGGATCATATAATTAATCAAAGCGCTGTGTTAATAGCTGCGGTGGTGCTGGGTTAGCGTTACCTGCGGTAATTACGCTCCACAGGATTATATGTGCAGCATTAATTTGAGAGTTCCCTGGTGTCTAAGCTTACCCACCGCCTAAACTCCCCCCTGACTCTGTTTTAGCTTCGCTAATTGATAAGGTTCGCAATGATTTAAGTAAGAATGGGGCAATTCCTTACCGTGGATGCCTTTATACATGTGTGGGCGGCTAAAATATAATTTCAGCATTTGAAGTGGCTCCGTGTTTGTTTCGGAATTCTGAAGACACATTTTGTATGATGAACAAGGAAATATAAAGAAGGCAATGCCCTCATGTCTAATTTATAAACAGCTCCAAATGAATCCAACAATTCCAACATATCTAAACTGTATTATACTATATTTAATTCATTTATTTTGACAATCTGAAGAAAGTGTCGAGGAAATGTATTCTTTAAGTCCTTTCCTCTTGTCTTTGGTGTGTTTGCACTCCAAACTTTAACAAGCTGTTATTTCCTAGTAAAACGATTAACAATTATATTTGTTTGCTCTTTAGCAAGCTAATAGTTGATGTTTTTGGCTAAAAATACAACCGCCTCCCAATTTATCACCGGCAGCATAGCAGCCACGCCCCCGGAACCTTCTCCGGCCCCTAAACTCCCCTTACCCATTACTCACGCAAACTTCCGGCTCAAATGTGAGGGCCCCCGGCGAAAAACAAATGCAATATCGGTGCAGCTGCAGCCGAAACAAAGCACACGCGACTGCCATCGTACAGGACATTAGAGGCAGGAATTGCGGGCACCTAATCAGCGCTGACCAGGAGCAGGACCACGCCATTGGGAGGACAGAATGGGAACGGTAATGGAAAGCGGGATATGGAAAATTAGGTCTGGGTTGAGCTTCTGTTGGCGTGCAGGCACTGGAGTTACCCAAATATCTTTGACCCTATTGCTACTTTAGGGTCCGGGGCGGAGGTGGTCCGCATTGTCATGTGCACAAATTATAGCAGGCGAGGGGAAAAATGATACCAGCCTTGAGAGAAGGTGGAAGCCAAGTTGAAATGTCATTAACGCCAAAAGCGGGATTTCGCAGGTGATTTGCCAGCAGACGTGTGACTGCTGAGCCGTGGGTGTGAGCCGTATGTGCAGCACTCGGAGAAATGGGAGTATGAATCTGTTCTTTCCATCCTGAGTCATCAGTATATACATACATATGTAGGATTTTTTTAATATGGAAACTCCTATTGTGAAAAGTAATATTCCCTAATGCATTACTGAATCGGAAACGGTATAGTTCTATTTTGAAACATCTACACACCATAACTGCATAACTGCAAGTTATAAAACGTCTTACAGGGCCTTTCTCTCAGCATAGAAGCTGGCTGCTGGTTTTTTTTTGCGCCGAACGTGTTGATTTAGTGGCATATTTCGCTAGAAGTGAGACAGACGGCAACTGCGGCTGAGGAGGAGCAGACTGGGCCAGCCGAAGCAACAACTAAACGTCGACCAAATGCACGCCAGTTGGCAGCATTGCCAACCTTGACCGATATTCGAGCGCTAAACACCGACACAAAGGCATTAAACGCACACACACAAGCAGACGAGAACACACGGCAACCGGTAACGAAAAAGTAGCATAGGAACGAGAGGCAATGAAACACATTCGCCCTGCCTTAAAGTTTCAGATACCCTATTGCATAGCTATGGTCCCCATATGGAGCAGGAGAAATTCTGTGATAAATTTAAGATATTTCTATTCTGAGATTACTTCACCGATTTCCACTCATTTCTCACAAATGTTTAGAATGGAAACTATCTGCTAACTCTAAATACAAATTGGATTACAAGCCAATGGTTATAGATTCCCTTCTATTGGAACATCCTTTTGACAATAATTTCTTCATCTTATACAAAATATGTGAGACCTTCTCCCCTCTTTGATCCCTGAAGAGAGTCTTCATGCTCGTCGATTGGTAAATCATCTACGTATTTAAGGTTCATTGCGAGGTAATGTGGGTATTAAATATGAAACCTGGAGTGCGGCCTTGTGGCACTTTCGCATCTGAATAAAATTGCTCAATGAAATGGTCGTGAAATCATTATGAGTGCATCTGCCAGGACAGCCGCTCAGGTCTCACTTCCCGACAATGTACCACGCTGTTCACCGAAATCTCTCTCGGTAAAGAATTCGGCACATACATATTTAATGCACTCGCACACACGTCGGCATAAAGCGCTTTAACAAATGGCATCAAATTGATTTTGCCACGCTAAGCATTTTAGGATTTTCAGCGACAGAGCTGCCTGCACTTTTCCCATTTTCCTGAAAAAAAAACCAGCAAGGCGATGCCAAAAGTCTGCAGCTGCTTGATTGTGTTCGTAACGGGCGTGAGTGTGTGTGTGTGCTTTGCATATTTGCTACATTGCTCAACAATGTAGGGAGAGGACGCAAAGTGGGCGCAGGAAACTTTCCTCCCCTCGAATGGTTTACCCTTTTTAGCATTATTTTATTTATACTTTTGCACCGCCCAGGCAGCCCCAGCATATACCCCATATGAGCAATGCATATCCACATATTTATACATACAAGTATGTATAAATGCATTTATTTATTTATGTGTTTCGCTGCCGCATATGTACATTTGCATCTTTTTTGATGAGCCTGCACGGCAAAGTGACTGCACTTTTACCCTGATTTAAAGTGATTGCTTATGATGGGGAGCCCCGCTGAACAAGGGTCTGAGAGGTGACAGCCCGGCTTTTTTGGGGCAATGTTGCGCTTTTGGCGCCACCATACCTCCTGCATCTGGATCCCTGTTCACAGCCATTGCCAAACACCTACCACCCACCACCAGTCACCCATCACGTGTCGCTTTCGAAAATAGTTCCGCAAACTTTGTATCCTCGCGCTTTCGGTAAGCCCCGGATATGTCGGCTTTCATATGGCACGTAAATAAACTATTTGCGGTCACAGGGAAGGTGGACAAAATTATGACATAAATGAACTGGTTAAGTTTTTGTCAATGCATTTCGTGTATGAGCATGTAAGAAGGTTCATACATATATAAATCATTGGATTGATCAATATTGCAAAACAGAGGAATGGGTTAAAAATATATCAAAGTACCTTTACGGCGTGTCTGCCTTTCGTTGCAAAACAAGAATTCGATATATGTATTGTGATAAAATAATATTTCTATCTTATCTTACATAGTTTGCGATTCAAATATCAACACGTTTTAAGCCCCTTTATAATAGCCCTGATAAAAAAGATTTAGAGCCTAACAATTTCTAAGAAAATCAATTACTTCTTGCTGTCGCTGCAGGATGTCAATCGATTGAAGACTTTGAAAAGGAAAGAGGCCGCAACAATGTCTCTGGAAGTGCAGTTCTTCTTTCCTCAAATGCATTTCCCCAATATCCTTGATTTGACACCGCATTGCAAATTCCATTCCCGTCGACTTATATAATCCCCCTGCGGCCAAAGAAACCCATTTAAAGATTCCACAATAAATACTTCTAACCGCTTCAGATGAGAAGCAAAGCGATTTCATTCGCTCCCACGCGACCCCAACCCCCAACTCGACTTAATAATGCGCATAAAAATGCATTCCCAGCATCATTTGGTGGTTCTGCCACGGTCCAGGTCCAGCATTGCACTTTAAAAAATGCTGTGCTTTGAATGGATTAAATTTGAGTGTATTTCTCTTTCTTAGAAATAAATAGAAGAGGCAGAGTATTTGAACTGGAAGGATTTGAATATCTAGATGGAATATACAACTTCAGTTCTATTGTGGGTAAACTTCAAAATTTACACATTTATACATATATATATTTTGTTTTGTTGTGTAATCTGCCACTCACTATCTATCGGCACAAAACTCTGTATTTTTTTCGAGTGAATAACCAAGATAAGGAGCTGACAAATGTATGTGGCCAGGGGAGGACGTGGGGGCGGATTCCAGGCAGCTCCTTGAACTTTATGGCCAGGATAAAGGCAACAAAAGATATGGGGCAACAAAAGCATGTCGATGGCTCACTGCACATCCCTTCCAGCTTTCATCCGAATGCATCCACACAAACAAACACCTACAAGCACATACAGCCGCAGCACACCTCGTACATGCAACTCATCCGAACGCCTTCACCGCTTGACTGACAGCCGGCAGCGCAAGATGCACTAAGAATACTTTCAATTCAGAGCCGAAGATACAACTGCTCTTGCTGAAGGATTTCTTCTGCAACTGCCATTTCCAAAGAAAGTTCAGCAGTGCGAAGAAAAAAAAAGTGGAAGGAGTGATATACATCAGGCGCAAAATCACTTTTAAAGTTAACATTCATTAAAAAAGGGTATTTGCCATAACTTTGACTAGATATTGATTTAAGATAGAGGGAAGTTATTGATCTGAAATACTGAACTGAGTCTTCTCGGCCATGTTAAAGTTAAAGGCAAACACGTTGCTTTCAGTACATTCTCTGTTAAACAATTGATTAGTGTATTTATTTATATATTTCAAATGCCGGCATCTGCTAATAATGATCCAGTATTAAATAGAAAATGTGAACTAGGTGTTCTCAAAAGTATATACAACCTTTTCGAGGGCAACAAATGCGAAGAACCGCTATCAAGCTCAACAAGGAATTTATGTATGTGCCTGTGTACGTGGGTGGATTTCATTAAGCTCACATGCAGCCTGCAGGTGGAGCCGGCAGAGCGGGATGGCAAGTAGGGAGCATTTGGAGCAGCCACTCAAGTCGACGGCGGCTCCCAGCGGCACCTCAATGAGCTAACAAAGTGTAAAGGCTGCCAGGTAAAAGATCTACCAGAGAGTGAGGGAGCCAGCGAGCGAGGTGGCGAAGCTCTCGAGTGTGTTTGTTTTCCAGCTCCGTTTGTTTGTCTGTGTTCGTGTGTATCTGTGGGCGGAGCAATGCATGCAGAGTGATTCTTCCACTGCAGTATTTAAGCAAAATATTCCGGCAAGTAACTTGTGTCTATGCGGTAAGTAGGTCAGTCGGTTCCCTGCCCCAAAATGTGATCACAAACTCAATTTATTTGAAGAGCTATAGAGGCCATGCGGCGGGACTAAAGGCGAGAGGCGACTAAAAACGTTCACGTTGGCGTCGACCACACAAATTCACTTTAAGCAAATCAAATTAAAATCAATTAAAATTAACTAGCAAGCAGCAGGCAAACCGAAAGAGTCCCACCACCCACCACCCAACACCCACAACACTTCATCAGCGACCACCGCCCATCGCCGATCACGCAGAGGACTGGGTAGCCCAAAGCGACACTTCTTCTATCATACACTGAATATATTTTCTAAAATTGTCTTTATTATTACATTTGAAAATTGCCTTTAGGAACAATTTAACATTCTTTATGAATATATTTATAAATCGTTTTACTTTTGGACTGTTGAGAACTAAAAAAATAAAATTGGAGTTTATAAGTTTTACCTAATTAATTATACGAATGAGGATATCGAAAATATGCAAAACTGTGAGTATGAAGTAACACATAGAGACTTAATTAGTTCCCTGGACACATTAATGTTAAACCCATTGAGGAACCCTGATTTTTCCCAAGTGTCTGCCACAGCAGCGAAACTAAAGCAGCGACTTCAACGGCGACATGCCAAGCGCATGAATCATGCATTTTTCGCTTTTTGCCAGGGCGCTCTCTTTCTCACCTCTTCGCGTGGCAGTTGTTGTTGCTGCGGCGGTTAAGGTGCGGCAATAAGTAAATTGAGTCGCCTCGTCCCCCTGCAAATTCATTGATAAGCGCAGACTTTTAGGCAGCCCGGCCACAAGAACACCTACAGCCAGGGAGAAACTTTAGGAGGTAAATGAATGCCACGGCCGAAAAGAGAGGCCGTCGGAAAAGGGAGGTGGAGGTGAGGTGAGGTGAGGTGGGGTGAGGAATGAGAGAGTAAATTATGTACGCAAGTGTGTGCTAGTCTGAGTTTCCCATTTACTTGCAAATACTTACAGCCCCTTATCGGCACGTTCGACTGTTCTCACATATGCTCCAAAGTCTATTCCAACCAAGCCCTTAGAATTCTAATACAGAAATGTGCTTACTGTCTCTTTCTAGAGAAGATACCAATTATCCACAGTGCATTTTCCACCGATCAACTGTGGGCTTTTCGTGTGCGCAGAGAATGAAAAATGCTGAGCACAACGAGCGATTTGAATTGAGTTGAGTCACCGAGGCGCTTTTAAGGGGCCCACTCACCTGACGCTGCCCACACACATAGCTGCTCCCCCATACGCTCTCTTATATAGAAGAAGGTGATGATCACCGCAGCGCCAACTGATAGGTAGATAAAATAAAATGGGAGATTAATTGGGAACGCGGTGCAGGCCGCCGGCAGCGGCCGGCGCCACCTAGCGGCACAACTGAGGCGTAACAGAGTTGTCTAGCCAAAATAACTAGCCAGAAATCAGTTTTCCCGGCCGACACCCGCACCTTCGGCACACAGCGTGTGGAAAATTGGGTTAGAATCATTTCAAGTTCTTCATTTTGTGTGCGGTGCACATATTGTGTTGATTTTATATTTTATTGGCACAAGGTTGGAAAAAACCGATGAGGAGACCAAGACAAATTGACAGAAGAAGGCGAAGATGAGGCACAAATGGCAAAGTTTATTATGCCAGGGCGACGCTGTATTTATTGCTCACTGTTGCGGCGGATGACCCAATCCGAAACAGAAACCAAGACCATGTACGAAGTGAAAAAAACAAGCCCAATGCAAGTATGCTCTTAATTCGGTGTTGGAAAGAATTGGTGAAAATTAAGATTTGAGAATGAGAGAGAATTTGAGAAAGAAAAACTTATTCTAGGTGTTTTATGTTTTAGGCAATTTAGATGGTTGCAAGCGGAGTCCTTAAGCAGCTAGGAAAATTTGTCAAGTCATGGACGTCGAATTTTATGCCAAATTTTATGCATCGCTTCCACTTACAGTTACTGGCTCAAAATGAAAACTTCTGAGCTGAAAGATGCATGAAATTTTAGACAGAGATGGACGGGCGCAGGGAGCGAGATGGAGGGGAGACGTGCTCAGCTGAGCACATGACGCTTTTAAAGCGCGACTTGAGGCGTGGGCGACTTTGACAGCTTCTGCTCACGTCATAGTTGCTCCGCTTACACGCTCGCTCGCGGCCCGCGGCCGCTGTGGTGGTGATGATGTCTCTTCGCCTTCCCGACTATACAAATTTTTGTGTGGTCTGTCTTTGTGTGGGTGGCGCTTACAAGGCTGTTTGCTGCACATTCACAAAGGCCCGAGCACTAAAGACCAAAGCAGCGGCCACAGCAGCAGCAGAACGCGGCTGTTGCTTTTGTTTGGCATCCCAACAAAATGTTTTTTAGAAAACCGCTGCCACTGAAACTGCCACGCCCCCGCCGCCCACGCACAGTGGGAACAACCTTGCGAAGAGCAAAGAATTACGCCAAAGCATAGAGCGAAAATGGTAAATACAGTCCGAACTCATCAAGTGTTCCCGGGCTATCGTGACGGTATGCGTGACTACTACTTTGGGGCAACACCAAGATGCCCAGTTTAAATCTATTATTTTGAAATTAAATAGAACGTCCGAAAGTATAGTTTTTATCTGAGGTAATTCTGATAAGCTAAATACGTTTTTACCATGAAAGCTATTTAGATACTGGATAAAAGCAGACAGGGTGAGCTTTTAAATACAAAACGTAAGCCTTTATAACTATCGAGGTCCCACTATCGTTATGTACTATGAAGTGCAATTCAAGAATGCGGACACAGCAGCAGAGCGACATAACGGCAGAGCGGACAATAAATAACTACTTCTGGCAGCTGCGACGTTAAGTAGCTAGCGCAGTAAACGAAAAATTCGGAGGCAACAATAACAACCGAAGCCACAACAACCACGAACTACAACTATATATTAGCTGTTGACTTCATGAAACTAATTGCAAGCAAATGGATAAACATTTGTCTAATGGCCAAAAGGCCGGCCAAAAAAAAATTAAATAAATAATAATAATCAAACGGAAAAACGTAAAAGTAAACACAGAAAAAACTGTGGTGTGGTGAAATGTCTTCTTGTTGTTGCCGTGTAGAATGTATGTACATAATTGTTGTTGTAGTTTATTAACGTCAACACAGCCACGCTCAAGTCGTTTTTCTGCTGTATGTACGTACATATGTACTTGTGTAGGTACACCAAACGTATCTGTGTGTGCGGGCTGGCCTTTTCGGCATGGCAAAAATATTTTTGAATTAGGAATCAACGAAACTGAAAGATTTTTCAAAATGTACACTACGAGATTTGAATACTCTTTAATTTAGTTAGTATTCTTTAAGGAGTTTTTCCAAGAAATATAAATAACACCGCCTCGCTTAGTACATTATAGAAGCCCGATTTAATTAAATTTACTTGTTAGAACTTAGGAATTCATCGAGTATCGTCAAATACTTGATATTCACTCCTTAGAGCGTGCACTGTACTTAAATTAGAAAACGACCTAAGCTAAGTAATAAGCCCAAAAAAATTAAAAAAAACAGGGAGCTAACAGATCTTTACCAGCTTAGGGCCAGAAACTTGGCAACGATCGAGAGTGAAAGAAAGAGAGAGACGCAAAGTGTGGGCGAGAATAGCATGCGCCGCCGTCGGCGTCACATAAAAATGTGTTGTTTATGCTTTTTGGCCAATTTTCGTTCACAAGACTCTCGCACAAATAAAAAAAATGGCTTGAAAACGGCACACAAAATATGATCGGAGGAAGCAGCTGCAAATGCTTATTCATCGTCTTCGTTTTCAGAGCGAGGGAGTTCATCGCTTCTTCTCTTTTGTTTGTTGCTTTTGCGCGAATTTCACATTTGATTTATAAGACAGGCATGTGTGTGCGAACGAGATGGAGAGCGCAACTGGTTAACGCACCAGAAATCAAATCACATCGTATGCTAGCAATTAATTCTCATAATACCCATTCATAAATAAAACAAACACACACCGCATTCCAATAAAAATGGCGCGGTCTGTCTCACTTTCGCTTTCCTAACTGGCGAAGAAAAAGAGACAGAAATTATGTAATTTCCGCTTTCATGCTACTTAAATAATAATAACAGTTAATGCCAAAAAAGAAAACAGAAAAGTGTAACAGTCACCCACACATTGCCACATTTACTGTATGATTGGGAGGTGCGGCCCACACACACATATACGCACACCCACAATTACTCAACACACGCACTTACCTTGTATTTTTTGTTTCGTTTGTTTGCCTTTGCTCTCTTTCGCTCTTGCCAGTGCCCTGTCCTAGCTGCCGTTTTGGAGTTGCTGCTGCTTCTTCTTCTCCAGCCGCTGATTCCCAAATGTTTCCATTTCACGTTGATCCCGCCATCAGGAGTTGATTTCTTTGAAATTAAGCACAATGCGTAATAGCTAATTACGCCAATAACTATTATTTATTATAATTTCACATTTTTTCCAGTTGGAAATTAACACGGCACACACACACGCACACGTACACTACACCAAAGTGCAACTGCCGGTGTTGCGTTGTTGGAGCGCGGCGCAAGACACGAGGCACGGGCACGGGGGCGGAGAAGAAGAAGACGCCTACGCCGCGGAGGAATTGAGCAAATACATATATATTTACTTCATGCACTTTCCGTGGCGACGTGTATTTTTTTCGACAAATTTCCGAATGCCTCGCTTGCGCTTGTATTTATAGGTTTCTGCAAACCCCGAAGCGAGCCGAATAGTCTCTAGTGTTGCCAACATAACTATTTTCTCTCTGTCATCACTCAGTATATTCCGAAGTTCTCAACCTTATCAGAGTTATCAACCTTCTATCACCAGTATACCGTTAATTATTAAAAACATCGACCTTATCCAAAATTAGCATAAGATAAAAATTAACAAAACAACATTATAAAAAACAAAAATGATGAATTTTAGAATGGAGACTTTTAGACTTCTAAAAAACAACGGATTAACATCCGGCTATCTGTTTTTCTTACTCAAGTAAGGTTTTTCAATTTTATCATAATCGATCCACTATTGAACCGTATTAAGATAACCAAATTTGTTAATTTTTTTTTATTTTCAAATCGTTGCCAATGATATTACAATTCTGGAGCAACCACAAAACTTACAACATAAACTTATTGTTCTTTTCGGAGAGATGCTTCGAGGAGCGCTTGGCGTCGAGGAAGAGAGAGTGTACGTCCTCGATGTCGTCCTTGCTGATCTGGCTGCGGCCGTTCACCTTGCTCATCTGGTGGGCCGGAGTCAGGAGCTGCACAGCATAGCGCAGCGTCGAATTGGTTCCGATCTCGCTAAGACGCCCAAAAGCGGGCTCCTCCAGCTGCAGACCCTCGGTCTGAGCGCGCAGCTTAATGATCTGCTCCATGTCGGCGGTGGAGTAGAGTAGAGTGCGGATGATCAGCAGGCGGTCCAGCAGATCCAGCGGAATGCCATGCGGCGAGACAATGTCAGTGGTGCCACTATACAAATATTTAGAAAATAAAATAATGATTAATAATAAGTAAGATATATTTTAATTTTAGGAAAATATATAAAATGGTAGTGGCTTCCCATTCTAAACAAAGCGATTCGAAGTTACTATAACAACTTGTAACATGGCAAACCTCCAATGTTACTGATGTACGAAAGGGGTATTATGCACAGAAAAACTCTCATGGTATCCCAAGTTCCAGCTCTTTGGCAACTCTTACCGAATCACACAGCGACCGCGATTGGTAGCGAAGATCACAATTGGGGCGATAGGGGACTCCAGTGACTTGTGAAGATAGGTAAAGGTCTCCAGGTCGAGCATGTGTATCTCGTCGATGAAAAGGACACCTGGAACTAGCTCAGCTATTCCCTGGTCTATGTACTTGTTCACCACTTTGTTGATTTCCAATCGAAGTTTGTCTGCATTTAAATAAGTATATCAAATATATATAACTAAATACACAAAATTCCGGACCTCACCTGTAATTTCGGTCTTCTTGGGCTTCATGAGTTGGCCCATCATGGAGAGCACATCCTGTCCGCCCTGCGGACGAGCATTGGCCACATCCAGATCATGTAAAGTGACATCCTGGATCACTTCCTTCTTCTTGTGAACATCTCCCTTCGGCAGAGGCACGTACTCCTCGGTTTCTAGATCGAACTCAGTGGCAAAAGTGTCGCTGCGTCCCTGGCGTTTGACTGCTCCACTATTGGCCTCTATGTAGATGACATCGCCCACCTCCACCTTCTCCTTTTGCAAGGCATCAAAAATGCTGGGATCGAGCTTCAGCTGTTTGGTGCCCTTGGCCGTCTTTAGGCCGATGACCACGTTGCTGATGGTCTTGCCGTAGCCACCCATGGGATTCTCGGTTTCCACGGGAGTGAGTTCCGTTACCTCACCCTCGTACACCTCCTTGGTCTCGCGGATGCGGAGGCCAATAGAGCGTCGGAAGTTCTCCATCAGCACCTCGGTCTTTTTGATCTCATTACTAAAGACCTCAGAGCCCACCATGGGGCAGAAGGGTACTTTGTTGCCCAGTTCCTGGGCGATGGCCAGGGCGATGGCGGTTTTGCCGGTACCCGGCGGACCAGCCAGCAGCAGTGCTCTGCCGGCCATTTTCTTTGACTTAATAAGATCTACGACGATGCCGGCTGCCTCGCGCGCTGCCTTCTGGCCAACCAAACCCGCAGCGCTCTGCAGGGCAGCTCCGGCCTCGTCCAGTCCGAGCCCCTTCACGTGGCTGTGGGCGGCTATGCGCTGGGTGCGCACAGTGCTCTTCACTTCCTCGATCTTCATGTTGGCTTTAAGTCCTGGGGAGTGCCTTTTTCAGATGGAAGTGTCGTCACGTTGTAACGATCAAACAAATTTGTTGCCAAGAAAATGAAATTTGTTTTTTGCCGGCAGATGGAAAACGCTAGGCGCCAGTGTGACCAAAAGTCGCTTGGTAGAATATACATACCTTCCCTACTTGATCTGTCAGAAGTATGTTTTTACGGAATATACTACATTCCCCAAACGATTTGTTGATTCTGCCAGAATTGTTTAGAATTTCTGTATATTTACGATTCCATTTTCTTTCTTCACTTTAAATATATTCTTCAGATCCGATACATCGCTTACCTTTTTTATCAATATCTTCAAATTTTTATGACAGTTTTTGCCAGTGAATGTTTATTTTTTTTTCCCAAGTACTGAACCTTTTTATGCCAGTTTATATCAGTGTTTTGTACTACTGCGACAGTCTAAAATCCAGCAGCATTAACCACAGTTGCAGCCCTCGGGCACACTTTCTTTTCGCTATTGGTTTCCGGCAAGGTCTGTACATGAAATTAGGCCCACGTGTATTTTAACTAGTTTTTTATAATAATTTGGGCTCTTTGCGACAATATATTGGTCGCATTTCACTAAGAGTTAGTCCGTGCCCCTCTGGTTTATTAGAAAAACAGTGATTAACGTCTGTGTTGTTGCGCCGAGTGAACTAATAGGTGTTTTTAATTGCGCCATTACAGCTCCAAAATGACCATTCGCCCAGCGTATAGGCCCAAGATCGTAAAGAAGCGCACCAAGCACTTCATCCGCCACCAGTCGGATCGCTATGCCAAGTTGTCGGTAAGGAATCTTTTAATTTATAATTCATTGAGCAGTTCTTAATAGCAAAATTTGGTTGTCATTGCAGCACAAATGGCGCAAGCCTAAGGGTATCGACAACAGAGTGCGTCGTCGCTTCAAGGGCCAGTATTTGATGCCCAACATCGGCTATGGATCCAACAAGCTTACCCGCCACATGCTGCCTACCGGCTTCAAGAAGTTCTTGGTGCACAATGTGAAGGAGCTTGAGGTGCTGCTGATGCAAAATCGCGTATACTGCGGTGAGATCGCCCATGGCGTCTCTTCAAAGAAGCGCAAGGAGATTGTGGAGCGCGCCAAGCAGCTGTCGATCCGCCTCACCAACCCCAACGGTCGTCTGCGTTCTCAAGAGAACGAGTAAGCTTAAGATCCACATCATAGCCCTGTCGAGTTTTTTGTAACGTTTGTCGGAATACAAGTTTGAAACGTTAGAAACACGCAGTTTTTGTATATCGTCTCGTTTTTTTGTGGAGAACTGAAGTAAGGTGATAATATGAGTTGCTTGCTGTGCGTCCTGTTGGAGTTCTTTAAGGTCATGTTCTCTTTCCAGAGATGTATAAACGCCATATTTGTTGTATTTATTCGTACGCTATGTTATTAGTATTATTACTTCAGAACAGGACAATCGATAAGCTTTGGAATCCTTAAATCGTTCCTTTTACATAATTAAGTACTGTCGAATGAACCGAGCATAAATAGCATAAACTCAATATCTCACTGATATCAGAAAATTATATTTTGAAGGGACATCGATGTCTACAATATAATCAATTAAAAATAGAAAGGAATATGCTAGCGTACGATAGCTATTGCAGTTAAAGATTATTAGTTTATTTCAGGACAACGTCGTGGTCGAACTGCAAGTGGTGCTCCAGCTCCTTCTTGTTCTCAAAGTTGGTGTTGCAGATCAAGCAGAAGCCGCTGTTATCATCATTGTCCGACGACATGATCACGGTCACTGCCTGCTCTGATTCGTCCACATCCACGTGCAGCTCCTCCACAACCTGCTGCTCGTCGGCGGGTGCCTCCTCCCTGACGCCGTAGACTAAATCACCCTCGTGGGTCTTCATGTGCATTTTGAGTGTGTATCGCTCGGTGAAAGACTTGGGGCATACGGAGCAGTAGTGACGCGGCCGGTTCTCCTTGTGAATGAGGGTGTGATGGTTGAAGGTTTTGCGCGACTTGAACGACACATTGCATATGCTGCAAATGATTGGGTTCTCCTCGGCTTCGTGGCGCAGCCGGTGGTTATAAAGTAAATTGTCCTGGGAGAACCTAAGTCCGCACTTTTCGCACTGGTACTTCTTCTTGTCCCAGTGCATACGCATGTGACGCAGGGTGTTCACTGGACGCGAAAAACTCTTGGGGCAGTAGCGGCACTGCTTCTCCGTTTTGCCCTCGTGCACGTTCATGTGCAGTTCGAGGTACTCCTCGTCGCGACGTATCACCCCGCAGATGGGGCAGACATGATTAGGCTGCTTGGAGTGCTCCTCGCTGATGTGCTTCTGGAGCTGATACCACGAGTTGTAAACCTTGCCGCAAGTACTGCACTCCTGCTTGACGCGCTTTCGCATGGGTTTGTCGTCGCCGTCGGCCTTGGCAAAGTTTCCTTCGGACTCACCCACCTCTACCTCGCAGAGGAACTCATTCTCTTCGTCGTCGTCGTACTCACGTTTGATCTCTGTATCCGAGTCCTCCTGATCCTTAACTAGCTCCACGAACAGGGCCTCCGCTTCAGCATCGGCATCCGTGTCCTCCTCATCCAGGGGCACTTCCTCCTCTTCTTCTACTAGCAGATCTTCGCCAGACTCCGGCGCGTCGAACTCGGACTTTAGGGCGTGTTTTAGTTGATTAGTGAGCCGTTTCTGAGTCGTCATCAGGTTGACCATAATGGTGTCATAGTCGGACAGCTCGCTGAAGCAGCGCGGACACAGACGGGAGTTCGTCTTCACATTTAGCGGCGTGTTGATGCAGTTAGCTAGGTGTGTGAGCACCAAGGAGACAGTCTTCTGTGACGAGGGCACTTTGGCCGACAGCTTCTCGTAGCGAGTGGTTCCAGAGCTCAGCTCGACGGCGCCGCAAAAGAAGCACGAGTCCATTGCGGCGTGGGGATGTCGCGGATTCTGTTTACAATTCGTGTTTTGCCCGGGGAAATTGTGTATAAAATTTAATAGAGTTGGCAAAAAAAGCGAGTATCGGAAACTATACCAAAACGCTCCAAATGCAACCATGAGCATTTTCCAGGGCTACAGAGGCGGAACCCGGGTAAATTCGTGTGGAAACGGTGGGAATGAAACACGGTGGAGGAAAAAATAGGTGCACTAAGCGAAAGAAGTGAAGTTTTAGAGAAAAAATACATTTATTATATTTATTTGTTTTATTAATATTCAATGACTTACAATATTTTAAAGCAGACAGTCAATTTAATTAGATTGTGATGACCATCCCACTTTATTGACATACTTATTTAAAATATAATCTGTCATGCACAATCCAATTTAAGAATATCAGTGATTTGAAAACTTATTAGATCGCACTCATTGTTAACTGCAAATCTATCCTGCGTATAAGTAGTATTTGCACAGTTTTTAACAAGGGAACGATGCCTTTTAGAAACCAATCGGCTCTTCCTAATAAAAGTTTTGCTTGTGCTAAAGGGATCTTGATCCTTGGACCAGATTGAGCCGTCTTCCAAGTTATCCTTGCAAATCAAATTCCTAAGCTTTGCTAGGACAGAATACAAAATTTTAAGACGCTTAACAATGCGTTTCGGTTCGAGGGAAATGGCCAAGTTGACCACAGCTTTGCATTCTCGAAGGATCAGTATAAAGTCCCTGTGTACCCGCTTGCCATCATCGCCGAGGACGGAATAATTAACAGGTAACCAGAAATGTTCCGCTAAAACACTGCCCATCTGAACAATCAGCATGAAGTTTCCCTTACCCAGCGTTTGGATGCTTTCTCCCAGCATATCTAGATAGTTGTTAATTAGCGAGCAACTGTCGATGATCGCGTGGATGATATTGCGGAAGATCGTAATTTCTTCATTGAAATGGTTCTCTAGGATCTTGACATGGTGTGCGGACGAAGTGGATTCCGGCAACTGCAGAGCCGGAACGACACATGCGTCCAAGGACTCCAAAGAGGCGAGACAGCTGCGTACGATTGTCTTCGTTTTGATATTTTGGGAGAACGCTATGGCCAGCACACCGATCTGCTGGATGCGGTCCATATTGGAGTCGAATGAAGCTATCAGATTTTGGGCCCTACTTGGTCCTGACCGAAGGGCTTCCTTCAGTTTAGCCACCGAAGTGTTTTCAAACTCGGTTAACCCGACGAAAAGCAGGTGCAGAAGGGCCTCATTAAGGTAGGATTCCAGGGCATAAAGCGCTCGTTCCAAGGAGAGGGCTTCTAGCTTACGATGACCAGGATTAGGATCGCCTTCCGCTTCATGGAAGGTGGCACACTCGCTAAGCAATGTCTCACAAAGTGCCGACAGAGCCTTCTTATCTGATGGAATGGCAACGTTGGCAAATGCTAACGCATGACGGACAATGTGATTCACTATGCTGGCCAGCGGATAGCAATCCTCCAAGAAACTTTCCTCAAAAATGTTTAGCGAGTTGTTATTTCTTTGAGCCAACTTCTCCATATAGGCATCCAAGCGGTCCAGTGCCAAGTCCATCAGCTCCACGAATGAGGTGTCCTCCAGGCTCTTTTCTCCATCTCGACTAGTTTCGAGCTGCGTCAAGGAGATAAGCAGCCGGCGCATACACCAATGCAATCGGTCGAGGAAGTGCTGCTTTGTCATCTGCGGTGCCTCCACACTGATACATCGCTCTAGATGCGGGATGCAAGCGACCACTTGGTGAAGGCAGAGGAAGATCGTCTCGACATCTATGTTATCGCTGCAGGGAGCTAATTCCGGCAGCCGTGCTTTGAGGTCACTTGCGAAGTCCAGGAAGGTAGCGCAAAACTCGTTCAGCCAGCCAATGTTTCCGGTGCTGCTGGCACCCTCTGCAATCAGCTCACTGCACGCATTTAACTGAACTAGTAATGTATCCATTCTCTACTATTCGGTGCACACTGGTAAGATGAACTTTTCAACTGAGGACGGTCAGGCAGTAGATGGTCCTTATATATGAAAAAAAACAGGTAGATTATGCACAACAATCGTTTCAAAAATACATCTGCTTATTTTATTACTTACCAAAATCCGCCAAACCGGGTCCCATTATGGAAAATTCCGACTAAATCCACAACTTTACCTGCCTAGGATCGGTATAATTAAATGCCGAGGAAATGGAAATTCCAGCATATTGGTGGAGATTTAAGTTTATGATACACGCGATTATGTACCTATGCGTACAGATGATAAGCGGCTGTCCATATATTTCGTAATCATGTTTTTTATAATTTAGAAGACCCACCCACTAAATAATCAAAAGTATTTTGTTTTAAAAATAATTTGAAATAAAATGATTACGTAATCATTGTAAAAGACCCCCACTCCTCAAATAATGAAAACATAATCATTTCGCTGACCCCCTCCCTCTAGGTGACTATGTAATATATGGACAGCCCCTAAAGCTAAAATATAGCTGCAGCTGCGGTCTGGTCCTCCTTCTCTACAGGCTGGTGGACTCGCTTGTGCACCTTTAGCGTGTATTTGTCGACAAAGGATTTTTCGCAATCGGGACAGGGATAGCGCGGTCGATCGGCCTGGTGGGTGCGCAAGTGATGCTTGTAGGTTCGCTTAGTCTTGAACTGCTGGTGGCACACCTCGCAAATTAGAGCGTTCTCCTCGGCGTCGTGGCGCATAAGGTGGTTGTACATCAGCCAGGAGAGCGAGAAGCGCTCGCCGCACTTATCACACTGGTACTTCTTCTTGTCCCAGTGGACTTCCATGTGACGCAGGACGTTGCGCTTGTGGGAGAACTTCTTGTCACAGTAGCGGCATTCCAGCTCCGACTTACCTTCGTGGAGGTTCATGTGCAGATCTAAGACCTCATCGTCTTTAACCTTCAGGCCGCATATGTTGCACGTGGCAAACTCGTTCTTCTGACAGTTGTCCGTCTTGATGTGCCTTTCGAGGATCTCCTGGCTGGAGAACATCTCTCCGCAAATGTGGCACGGTATATCCAAGTTCTCAAAGAACATCTCCTCAGACGAAGGCATGCTGTCCTCTGCGTCGCTAAACCGAAAGTCTTCATCCAGCATCTCCTCCTTCATAAATTCCTCTTCCTCCTCTTCCTCCTCCTTCATGGGCTGAGATATTGTGGCTGAGGACTGTGGTGCCTCCATTTGTTTCTTTTGTGTGGGGTGTATTATCTTGAACGCCGGCACCTGGACCCTGGGTTTGGTGACCTGCTTCTTCCCCGTCTGCTTGCACTCGTCTATGCCCTCGCCTTGCCGGCATCCTAGAAGCGCATCCGCAATCTGACGCTGCACCTGGCTGAGGTTTCGTACCAGCCTATCATAATTAAACAGATACTCAAGGCAGTCCCGACAGGCAGCTGAAGTGGGCGTGAGGTCCAAGCGTTGGTTTATGATCTTCTCAAAGTACTTTAAAATATCCTTAATTGGCTTGAAAGTGCCTGGCACTATGCAGCCTGTAAAATTTTTCTCCCATTAGTTTTCCCACCAAGAAAGCGTCTCATCCACATCTCACCTTCAATGAGCTGAAAGACACCCACAGACTTAATCTTGCCGCAAACAAAGCAGAACGGGCGAGTTGAGCTCATTGTCGCGTCGCTTTGAGATCGAAGGAGTTGGCTTTATCAAATTAATTTGTGTATATTTTTTATAAATATTCTTTGCAAATCGGTGAAACAGTGTGGCCAAATCTAATAAGAGAAATGGAAGCGAGGTGGAGCGACTGGTTCATAACTGGTTCCAGCTTCGGAGCTCGCGCCATGTTAATATTCAAAATATTGGCGGGCGCCGGCCATGCTGTATTTTCGCCAACTTAAAAAAAAATATTGCGACCCTTAACGATCGCGTGCCAAAATGCACGGTATCTCAAAAGAAAGAGAAAAATAAATACGAGTTCCGGTTTTAGACTAGAAGAGATTGTTCCGCCAAGATTTTAGAAATTGAAGTACTGGAAACACTGGTTCTATATCGATATGAGCGTCTTCTTAACAGCATAATTTGGCCAAAAATGGAATGACAGCCAAATGCCGTTTATATTCCGAATCGTCGTTCAAATCTTAACAAATTAATAAAATGTTGAATAAAAAATATTTGGTCTATTTCCCATTGTTTCGATTCGACGCTAAAAACGCGACGCCAGTTTGACGTCATCATAATTTGTGGTTATTTGGGGGAAAGCGTCCACACTGTTACTTGGATTATATGTTTATTTTACAATCTGGTATTTTAATGGCTGTCGGTTACACTGATCTGTATTTACTAAAAATTACGAATTTATTTCGGTGAATTGTTTCTTAAATATTACTCAAAATGTCCACCGAAGCACTTGATGCTATAGCCCAGGTTGAAATCAGTCCACAGGGCATATTTAAATATATTCTCATCAATGTCAATGACGGCAATTTCTCAAAGACAGTAGTTCGTGGCTTTGCTGATTGCGAGTGGCACGGTAAGGCATCCACATACATATCTCCAATTCCCTGGCATTGCGACGTTCATGCAAAAAACATTCACATTTCTTCTAGCCGACATCTTTGAAAGGGCGGAGTCGAGCTTCTTGAAATCGAATCTTAAAGCCGAATGCATTGGCGGCGGAAGAATCGAACACGATCCGGAGAAAAAGTACATGAAAGTTTACGGTTACTCTCAGGTGAAAACACATTTAGGAATCCTAATTGGTATCGGTTTTTCTACACATTACTAACACGATTTCATATTCTAGGGATTCGGAAAAGCGGACCACAGTCATAGCAAACGTATCTTGGAAACAAAGTACCCAGAGTACAAGATCGAAATCTCTGATGACGGATACTAGCCCCGGGCAAATTAATATATATAGTCTGAAATGGTCCTGGGAATCAGTGTGCCATGACATTTGTGAAAGGGCAATAAAGATGTAAATGTCAATGAAAAATCAGTCTGCATTTAGTTGTGTTTCTGTTTTTACTAAACTTTTTGGAATCAAAATTATTAAAATCCCACACAAAAAAAATTTCGAGTTATGAATATGAAATTGTTTAAGAATTTAGCCCTGCTTCCACGACGTGCATTCCCAATGCGTAAGATTAAATTCTTGGAAATACTTGGTTAATCCAGTAAAAGTAATTTTTTTTTTCTTGGTCTTAGGAAGAGGTTATTCGACCGACTTGCCCAATCTGTTAGGTATCCCAAGGGTTCAGATATCGCAAGGCCAAATGCGTTATTTGTTGCTTATGGTTTATTCTCATGGCTATACGAATTTTGGAAGGACCATCGTTCGGGGCGCTGATGTCGATGATCACTGTGAGTCGAATGTTGGGAATACATATCCTTGAACGCTTATACATAAATTATTTTCAGTGGAAATTTTCGACCAAGCATTGGAGGAGATGGAACCACAGAAAATTTGCACTAAATGCCTTGGAGGTGGAATGATTCACAATAACATAAGCGACAAAAAGATACGGATATATGGGTTTTGTCGAGTAAGTAGACAAGATTATTTTTTTTTTTTGAGCAGCTGTGTTAATAGTCCTCATAACTATAGACTTTTGGTGATGCTGACCACTTTAGGACGAAGAATATATTACAGTCGTGGTCCACATATAGGGACTTCAACATCACAGTCAATCATTAAGTTTGGACCAACTTGAGATATGTTAATTTATTACTAAATAAAAGTAGCAAGCTGGAAAAAATATTTAATTTATTCCTGAATTTTAGGGTTGGCCTTTAGATTAAACTTATATTCATACTAATTTGCAACATGCTTGGCTCGTGAAATAAGCCAACTTTCAAAAATCCATGTGTACATTACAGAGCAAAAGGAACCCAAAATGTCGACAACTGCTGCTTACTTATGGCCGATTTTAAGAAAATGGTCTACGTGAGGCCAAGTTTTTATTGGAAATAAACTATGTTTCCTAATGCAGAATTTTGGTCTTGATTGCTAGAAAATTCAGAAAGCTGAGAAAAAATGAATTGTTAACATGAAGTCTAATAATGGGCTAACTACGATTTCACAAAAATTTAATTTCCCAGAACTGGTAATTCGATGTGTTGTACGATCGATCCGTTGTGCCATGACAATTCTGACACCTTTATAGTTCTTGTTTGTCCTGAATTCCATACACAGATCAGTCGAACTGGAGCTGTGTTACTGTTCATACAAATTTTTTTCGGAAAGTTGTATCAAAATTATAGCTTTCGTTTTTATAAATATTTTTGAAAAAATGACGAACTTGAAATTTTTGGTTCCCCTTTCCAAAATCGTGCAGCCCTCTCGCTTGCAAAGTGTTGCTAGAGTGAACGCCCTATTATTAAATGTACCAAGAGTTCAGATAGCAAAGGGAAAGAATCAATATTTGTTAATGGTAATCTATATGCATGGCAAGACCAGATTCGGCAGGACGATCGTGCGAGGTGATGTTCAAAAGGGCCATGGTTAGTTGTGTGGACTTCAGCAGCAATCGACTACTCTTCTATTCATTTCTTTGCTTTTTAGAGGAGATTTTTGACGAAACTAAGGAACAAATGGATGAAATCGGCATATGCACAAAGCCCCTTGGTGGTGGATTTATAGAAAACATCGAAAAAGATCAACTGATCAAGATCTATGGGTGCTGTAAGGTGAGTAGGAGCTTTCGTAAAGTAGCCCACAATAATGGAGAACCTCCATAGACATTTGGAGAAGCGCCTCACGGTAGAACCAAGGACATTCTGCTATCGTGGACCCAATACCAAAATTACAATATCATCTTGCCCAAAATATAAGTTTCCTTTGTTTTTAGTTATGAATAAAGCACAGTAACGACATTTAAGCCATTTTTTTAACAATTGATACATTTTTTATTTAGTACGATTGAGGTTGTTAATTTTATTAAAATTAAATTTTAAAAATTCGATAATATATATATATACATATGTACATTATCAAAAAACCTTTTGCCGCCAGGGATGGGGCACTCGATTCGGCACGCGGATCTGGTCACACTAACAGATATTTTGTAAATAAATTGGCAGAACAGTCTCGGAAAATGAATTGTTGCATTTGCCAGTTTTCTGTGCGCGTCCCTAAGAACATACACACGGAGTCTGTTGGGAATCCGCCGGTTCTGATCAGCGAATTGGTCCTACAATGCACCAAAGGCACCAACTACGTCCTGACCAAGGAGTCGTCAACGATATGCAAGAAGTGCTGCGAAAAGCTGGCCCGCTACCACAAGTCAATACAAATCGCGCGGAAGCTGCGCCAGGAGATCCTGGAACTCATCCACAGTCCGTTTCTTGCCAAGGACCTGAACCATTCACTGAAGGAGGATACGGTGAAGGTCGAACGCATGGCCAAGTTTGATGGAAATATTGAGGAATCCGCCGACGTCGAGGAGCAGGAGTTTGAGGAAGAGGAGGAGGAGGTCGGGGAAGACGGAGACAGTGCCACGGAGACGGTCACATTGGTGCACCAAGCAACTATTGAGGAGGAGGTGGGAGAGGACGTGCAGCACACCTATATACTTAATGAGGCGGATGGCGTAAGGGAGGACGAGGAGTTCCAGTCAATGGACCTAGAGTTAGATATTGATAACGAGATAATCATAAATGAGAACACCGAGGAGGAGATCGTGCCGCAGACAAAGCATGATGACGAGGATGCTGAATTCTTTAAGGAGGACACCATGAGTGAATTCGAAGATCATCTGGACGGCACAATAGAATATATAATATCCGATGCTGAGGACCACGAACAGGACTTGGACAGTTCGGGTGACTACATAGTAAACATACAGTGCCCAAGCTGTCCAGAGAAATTCACCAGCCGGCGCGCCTACAACGCCCACACAAAACGGGAGCACTTTCCGGGCTACGTCTGTGATCAGTGCGGCAAGACTCTGCAGTCCTACTCTGGATTCATCGGCCACCTGCAGAATCACGAGCCAGTGAAACAGTTCGCCTGCCCCGTCTGCCCGGAGCGCTTCAGCCGCAAATTCCGGCTGAAGCACCACATGGCCTGGCACACCGGTGAAACGCCCTACCAGTGCGAGGTGTGCTCAAAGCGGTTCGTCCATAAGGTTGCTCTCTACAAGCACAAGATGATCCACGACAACGAGACGAAACGTTTGGAGTGTCAAGTCTGTGGATTTAAGACCCGCACCAAGGCTCATCTGGAGCGTCACACGCGCTCTCACACGGGCGACAAACCCTTTGCCTGTCCCGTCTGCAACAAGCGCTTCTCCCAGATGTACAACATGAAGGCCCATCTCCGGGAGCACGAGAGTCCGGGAACCAATCGCCATCGACGCTTCCACTGTACCAAGTGTACGCACACGTTCATCAACGAGCAGAACTACATTAGCCATGTGCAGCGCGACGACTGCACAGCCGTTTAGCGATTGCGCGGGCGATCGAATATTATTATATTATGTTTAGATAATTCAGTTCAATACGAGCAACAAGCTGCTATACCATCATGATTACCATCCGGCTGAATAAAAACAAGTCAAGGAGTACATTACATTCTATCCATGTACTTTTTTTTATTAAATCTATATGCATTTTGCTCACAAATAAAATATGTTTAATATAATAAATTTATTCGTTATTTGCATATTTCTGCGGTTATTTCAGTTTTCTTAAAAAAATATGTATAGTATTGTGGTGTATGCATTAACTTATTTAAATAAATCAATAGACCGGCCGGTCAACACCTTCTGTCTCGGCCACCTGGCCTTAAACATTTCGCTGAACTGGACTGATCGCACTCGAAAATGAACTGTATCTAATGGTTAATGGTAAATCGGTAGATGCAATTGACGCAATTACAATTAAAATACATTATATAAATACATAAACTTTAAGTGTGTGTTGTGTGTATGCTGTGTTATAGATTATACAAAAATAAAACAGATTATCTTTTGATTTTTGTCGAGTTGAATAGAACTTTGTTAATATCATCATCATATCATCGTAAAATGCACATCACAAAAATATTAACAAAATTTATTGCAGGCAGTCCGTAGTTAGTATAAAGTAACAAACAAATTCCAATCGAGGAAAATCCATACTTTAAATTTTCTTAATACATTCGATTTTGTGCAGTGCCTAATAATCTCTCAGCCCCGTGTCAGGCCCACTCAACAACCTAGCTTCGACTTTGATTGCATGGCCTCGTCTCCAAGGTGTAAACATAAATACAGGATATCTTTACTGAGGGGTTCAAGCTCAAGCTTCAAATAGCTTCAAATTTAGAACCATTTTTAGTGGCTTGAATAGATCAGTTTTGGTTGTACAGAAAAATACATTGCCCCTACAGAGAGTAGTTTGTTTGTGATGCTTACAAAAGCTTATGCTTTTGATATTCGGTATTAGCTTCTCCAGTTGATACGCGTAGTACACTTGGTGCGTTCGCTTTTTCGTTCGTTTTTTACCGAGTTCATCATCAGTGCACCAAGTCACTCACTTACAATTTGCCTTAATACAAAATCTACACTAAATTCTTAAATATTAATCGGATGGCTTGACAAGACCCATCGCTTTGTCTCCGAATAGGGGCAGTATGTCGGAGTCGTTAACAATCTCTTCCTGAATCACTGGACTGTCCGGGTCCTCGCAGTGCGTCTTGAAGAAGAATCTAAATAACCGATCCAAACTCAGTAAGCAAATTAATTGGTTTATCAAATAAATATTACCTAAAGTGACCCCTTCTGGGCAGATAATCCTTAAACTGACGCAGAGTAGGCTGTGTACCGGGAATTTTTATTCTGTATGGAACTGGTTCCTCGCAGAATGAGAACACAACTATCGTCTCGGGCGGCTTGGCCGGCAGAGGCGGTGGCGTTGCCGTGCTCTGAAGTTGAAGCTGATGAGGTAGGCTGATGCTACCCCCGCTACTGCTGCTGCTGAAGGTGGCCATGGGCTGTTGTGCTAGGTGTCCCTGCTGCATCGGCGGCTGGGGATATCGACGAGAGCGTCGAGGTTCGTCTTCCAGTCTTCGTTTCGCCTCCTCCAGTTTCGAGGCCGTACTTGAGCCAGATCGAGTGCTTTAAGGGATCAGAGTTGATCATTTTATTGTCGGTACAGATTCTGCTTTTACAAAAAGGAAAGGTTCTGGTTCCAGTGGTAGTCCACGATAACAGGAACTCTTTACCCTCGACCTACCTCGATTCTTTGTACTTCGTAACAGTGTCGGCTGAGAACATGCTAATGCCACTGTCTGTGTTCATGGAAGGCCATTTGTTTGTCAATTTCCTCGAGGAGCAGGAACTGTGATCCGGCATGGATTTCGAGTGCTTCATGGAGTGCCCGCCTGTTGATAGAATCTTGGTTAGACCACTAATACCATTATCAGGGATTTTATAAGGCATACTTAGGCTCATGGCGCCATCGCTGACCATGCCCGAGTCATGGGTAGCTGTGCGCCTTCGCGACGGGATGGGCGGGCAGGGTGACATTGTTCCTGGAGAGCGGTGCGGCGTTTGATCTTTCCACACCCGCGACACATGCTGGTCAAGAATGTCTTGGTCGTTGTCTTCGTCCAGTGCAAACTTCTCCCGAATCGCCTCGGCGAAGGCCCTATCGCTAGCGGTGGATCTTTCGTTGGTCAGCAGCGCAGCTCCGGGATTCCGCTGAGAAGGTAGGTTTTAAAAACGACAAATTTATGTTTTGGTAAAATGTACAACATGCATCTAACAGAGGACCTAAAAGAACTAATTAACTAATGAACAAGTAGTAGATTTCTATTTACTTTACAATCATGACTTTTCTGCCTGTTACATACACTCTCGGTTGACACTTAGTTATAATACCTTTGTACCCAGTATACAACAGTATACTGTACCGGGTATAACATTATTTTACCGCGAATTCTTTAGATTCGGACCAAAAATATCGCTGAAACATGAATCTAGAATCTTATCTATATACGGCCCAAAAGTCTTGTTTTTAACAACTTGCGTTGAAAAGCAATATAATAAAAAATGCCAAACAAATCAACCAAGTCTTATTATTTCATTTGAAAATATAACTGAAGTCTTAAGTAAATAAAAACGAGACATTGTAATAAAAGTAAAGAAATTATTTGTAAAGCTTTCAGGTTTATCGGTCCTTGGTTGGTTTTTGACAACTTAAGCCGAGTCGTTTCAAAGGCCTTACATAGCTTGTGGGATGATTATTCCATCTCTCAGTAAGCTATTATTGAGTAATTCATAACATAGAACGAAATCTTAACTTTACCGATCTGTACTGTAATGTTTAAGACCTGTCATTTCTTTTCTTATTTTACCTCGCGCGCTCTTTCCTCCAGTTCTTGCTTTCGCTTCACTTCCTCCAGCTTAGGTATCAGTAGAGCCACAAGCTCATCCTCCTTCAATGGTCTGTGCTCGTTCGAATGTAGTCGTTGTGTGCGAGGTATAACCTGTTTTTTAAATATTAATAACAAAACAGTTCAAATATAAATATAAAATACAATGGAAATAAGCTCTTATTTTATATCTGAAGAATTTTAACTTGAATGAAATGTACATCTTTTATATTTCCCTAAAGAAATTGAATGAATCTTTGACCAGTGTTTACCTGAAATGTATTGGTCTCCTTATTCGCCATCGCACTCTGGCGAATCGCCTTGCTCTCCGTCGAGCTGTGTCTGCGTTGTATGTACGGGCGACCGTCCCTGAAACGAGGATTCATCATTAGTCAGGCGAGCTGGCAGTGGAGAGATCTGTCTTCTGTACAGCGGCATTGATTCTATCATTTCGTCATAATCGCTGGCCAACTCCGCTGGTACCACTACTCACATTGAACAACTGGAGAGCGACATGGTGTCAGAGTCGGTGCGTCCGCCGGAGCTGACGCTGGCCCTCTCCGAGTCAACCCGCGAATTTGGCACATAGGAGGTGTTCGTACTCGCTGTGTACACATAACCGTGAGCACTACTCGCATGCAGATCGTATGCAGACCGGGAACACAACCAGGACATATAGTTTCCATGCAATGGTGTCCAATTTTGTGATCGTGTATACATATGTGTGTGGGGGAATCGTCGGGATCCACAAACAAAAATGTTCAAATCAAAAAGGAGAACGCAATGTATATTCATCATGTCAGTAGAAGAGTAACAGGAAACATATGAAAACATATGAACAATGCATATGTGGCAGTGTAAAGTTTGAGGTCCAATGAGTGAAGTGGGGCAGGTGCACAGTATTCAGTATGTAGTAGTATGCAGGTGGGTACGTGTGAGCGTGCGTATTTGTGTGTATTTGTAAAGTTCATGTACAACATATGTGAAAAAAAAGTAAAAGAAAAAATAACAAATTAGGAGTTAATCACAGATCATTAAAATTAATAATAACTTAAAAACAAACGGGAGAGAATGGTGGATCGCGTCTGATTTGATATGTGGCTGACAGATATGTGGTTTCAAATTGTAAATTTGAAGAGTGTTTCTTAAAATTATCTTCCTTTTAGCTTTACAATTAAAAAAATATATTTTTTACTTATTGTGTATCTGTAACTTTCTATATTACATTTAGTATATCTACTTGATCTAAATATTTGTATTGTAGATAGATATAAATTTATTTTGTTTTTGTATAAACAAACTATACTAAATTACGTTAGGAATCAAGGGCTTGGATTACGAGCAAAAAAGTTTGTGAACTTACCCGGGAGGTCGGATTTCCAGTCTTCTTTTCTGTGTTGCAATTAATAGGTCCCGCGTCAGTCGTATCGGGTAGTCGGGCGCTCGCGCTCCTGCACCTCCGGATCCACCTCCCTCCTGCATTTGCACCTTCTCGAAGTCATCGCAGAGCGAAAGCACCGAGTCCTCGTGTAGTGTGGGCAGCGTGGAGCTGCGGGGCAGTGTGTCGGTGGCGCTGATGGAGCCGCTTGAACTTGCCGACGTCGAAGGACCGTACACACTGCCGCTGGCACTGCACGTGCCAGCTGGCGGCCCGCTCACGCTGCTCACTGGGAGGTTTATGAAGGCACCAGGCGGCACTAGCTGCTGGAGCTGTCGCTGCTGGTGCTTTGCAGTGGCCGCAGGCAAGGCGCACGCTCCAACGAGGCTACTGCCACCACTACCGCTGCTTCCGGCACTGCCCGATCCCGTGGCGCCGCTGCTGCTGCAGCGCTCCTGCAGGGCGGACATCTGCTGGATATATAGGATGTACATATCCGAGCACAGAAACGTGGGGTATATGTTGTCCCGGATAGTAACCTCCACATGGTGCTGCATGGGATCAAAGATGTGCGGGCTAAGCAAGATCTCGGGGTTCGTCTTGATTGCCTTTATCTGGGCGCGGAGGTCATCAGAGATCGACAGCTTACTCTTGCGCAGAAATCTGGAGTAATCAAAAGAGGGATGATTAAAAAGTGATGAGATCGAGATAAAAAAGCCTTCTTTGATCACACTATTATATGTAATTAGTCTTATGTTATGAAGCAAGCCTACCTGTAGATTGCTCCGATTATCTGCTTAACCTTCTCCGGGTCCGTCTGCTGCTTAAGGCCCTCGCAGGCAAAATAGAAGTTGAGGTGGTCGTTGTAGGCGGGCGCCTCTTCCTCGACGTACTTCTTGAAGAGCTCGACCCCATCGCGATCCTCCAATAAGTGGTTCAGCGTCCGAGCCCAGTTCAGATAGGAAGGCGGTGAATTCTTCGAGATCTCTGTTACCCCTTCGGTCATCTAATAAATTGAAAATTTTAGGCAAAACACCATCTATAGATAGAGACACCTTTTTACCTTTTTAACGCGGCTCTCTTCTCCGGGTACAGGTGGTCGTGGCCCACTACACTCATTATCATCATTTTTCTGGAGTCCTGATGATGGATAGCCACTCATGCCACTTTAAATTGGCTGCACAGGACGAGCGATTCCTTCTAACTATTTACCTATTCCTACTCTAAAGATATTAGTTATGAATAATGAACGTTCTCTGTTCTCTTCCTCTCTTTCAAATCACAAACGCCCGTATTTTACAAATAACTGGGACATGGAAGAAGTGCACGTTTGCGAATTTGGAAGGCAATTAGACAAGGCCTGCAATGAAAGTAAAGTAAGGGACCATGTGTGAACAAGGCTATTGATTTAAAGCCAAATTATTTTTTAAAAGGAATACAAAAATTCCAATCCCAAGAAGGTACTTAACTTATTAAAATTTAATTTCAACAATTTTTTCAGTTCGCAATTTGACCAACCGTTCCTTTAACAGATAAATAATATAGACAAAAAAAAGGAAAATATGTCTACATGTATAAAACATTCATATTTAAAAATATATAATTACATAATGGGACGACTAAATCCGACCCGCACATTTCGACTTCGCAGGAACATTTTGAACACTATAATACATTTTTTATATATAAGGGTGATAAGGTCTTAAAAACTTACTTTTCCCATCTTTTTATTTCTGCCGTAAAGATTGTTAGCCAAATTTCATGTAATTAAATTAGATTTAGGCTAGTCGGACTCCGGTGTTCGAATCTTTTGCGCTATCGAGTTGATAAAACTGCATTACCAATGACTATGGGCTGAGAGGTTAGGTTTAGTCGCAAAGAAATAATTTTTGTAACAAACTGAGGTACACCACTTATTAATTATCTTAAAAGCTTGTCACTGAACAAAGTATGTTCATATGTACTGGGTTTACTCAAGTAAGGTAAGGGAAATTGGAAATGAGTGCCTTCGAAGGGTATATATTAGTATATCCAAATCAATACCACCCATTTATTCTCCTCTGCATTGTATTTTGCGGTGCACGCCGATGCTCGAGAGTCCGCCTCAATCGACATTACAGTTGTAATTGGAACCGTAATGGGAATTCCTCGAGGATGCGGAAGCCAAATTGACCACTTGGCTCCTTTCTTATCAAAGGGCACACGCAAATTGCAGAAGTAGGAATCGAACGGCGGCCATTTTGAGAGCGCTTTTGATTGGTTGACGGTATCGACCAATGCAGCAGTCGGGACGCATGGTATGGGGAAAGGAGAAGAAACAGGGAAAGGACAATAATCCATTATGTACAAAATTTGAACACAAAATTCTCACACACACATCCACCCTAATGCCGGGGATGGTGGTGAGGATTTCACAAACCCTGATTCCAATGGCGTTGTCTGACGCGCTTGAGAGTCAGCTTAAACTAGAATGTAAGCTTCGCATCGCGCTTTTCGTAAATCAAAAATGTTCCCCTTTCTTTGTTCGTCCCTACCTTTTTATATTAGCGAGTGATCCATTGCTACCAGGCCTGCTATTTTCCAGCCAAATCGCATGTATATTTTAATACGGCTAATTACTCAAGATATACAAGTATTTATTTACATTATCTAATAAATTAAGCTGTCTTATTTAGCTACTTATAGCTATAGTCTTACAAATTTACAGTTTTTTAAAGCCAATATTATTTTCAAGGGCTATAGGGGGGAGCATAGATACCTGCTTGATGAAAATTCTATTCAGAAAAGAATATAGTAAGACAAGCTGCATCAAAACGTACGTATTATATAAAAATATTCCGAAAAATGTATATTGATATACAACAATTTTTAGTTCATTACGACTGCACGTCATTTCATACCTTCAGTATTTTTGAGTACTTTAGAACATGGACTTTACTTGCTAACGTAGAAGCCGAAAACAGTCCGAGTCGGTAGCTGAAGATTGGAAATATTAAATAGTACGATTTCCTTAGGTATAATATGTAAATTACTATTTTAAATAAGATAATACTCGCATATTCTCCGATATAAATAGCTAGTTTAGCTTGAATTGAACGGGCATCTCTGAAGCAGACGGTTGCCAACAACAGAGCAGCGTCAAATACAACAACCAGGAGCAAGGGACATGAGCAAGAGCCTGGAAATACGAGCGAACGAGGTCTGGAAGGAAAGAGGGAAGAGTAACGGGGTTGACAGGAGGCAGGAGGGTTTGAGCTTGAGCCGAGCAGCACTTCCCTGCCAGTCATGACTTACAAACACACATCCGCACACAGGCGCAGTGATACAAGGGGATGAATGCTGTTGTTTGTTTTTTGTCGTTGAAGAGCCAGGACAACCGAACAACTGAACAGCCACAAAGCGATAGCGCCGGAGGAGAGCCAAGGAAATTCATCAAAACGCCATTTGCATTGCACTCCATTACGGCAAAAAGAACAAAGAAAGGCACAATTAAAACGCTCGGCACCACAAAGGAACCCAGCTAGAGAGCGACTACGGCGAAGTAGCAATAGCGTTATTTCTAGGAGAAGGACATGCCTCGGCCACTTGATGGGCATGTCTTTCCCTGTGACCAAGCTATGGGAGTAGACAAAGGCAAAATGCTAAGGAAATCAGAGCATCTTAGGTGCATTTTAGTATCTTTTTATCCCGCGCATCTTAAGATCTTAAGATTACCAAGTCCCAACATCAGAGACTCAGCTCGACCTTAATGACTTAATTGCTACTGAAATTATTTTGTTGACGCTTTTTAAGTCGACCTCGATGCGCCTGAACTACAAAAAGAGGGGATTTTTGTAAGGATATCAAATTATGGTAATATTGACTATTCTATGCATAACTTCATAATTTTCTAACATCTAAAAATCATGATTAGAATAATACTGGTTTAAATAGTAACAAGTTAAATATTGGTTAAGGATTATGTAAAATAAACATTTGGAGAGAAGAAGAGACATATTTTTTCTGTAGTTGACTTAAAACCTTTTCCAGAAAAAGCTCAAGTAAGAAATTTTCTAAATCGGAATATGAAACTAGCAAAGTAATTAATTAAATGATGAAAAATGGTATAGTCAATTGACCTGAATGGAACGATCCACACTTCTGGTGAAATATTTTTCATTTACTTATCTTCGGAACTACCATTAAAAGAATCCGTAATATGTGGGAAAACTGGTGAGCTTTACATAAAGGTTCGCAAATATTCATATAAATTGGAGCTTAATACTTCTTAAGGTTCAGTGGACATAATCGGCAACGGTTGCTGTTTTAACATATACATGTGTATCCATGTATAATACCTACACAAACGGGTGGTAAAGGATAATCAAGTTTGTTCCACTTTCCAAAATATTACAGTTAGCAAGAGAGGAAACTAAATTCGCAAGACCTGCACCTGTGTGACCTGCAGAGAATATATATAATGTCTCAAAATAATGTCTAGTAAATTTCGGTAGTTCCAATAACAGATTTAAAATATGGTGGTCCTTTTCCCAGACAGCTTCTAAACTCTAAGATTAGTTTATATAGAAAAAGACAGACCAAACAGTAGAATATGTTTACGTCGACTCGTTAGAATATACTAATCAATTCAATAGAGAGTCGGATGGGTATAAATAACATTTTGTAGCAGCAATGGTACTACCTAGCCTTTAAAGTGCAATTAATTTAATATAATATTACAATTTTATTGGAAGCAGTAGACCAGCCCAATTACAATCAAATTTGGTTCTACTTTAGATTCTAGATTTTAAAGCAATATATATATATAAATTTTTTGAAACGACAATTTCAGCCGTCGGTAAATCGTGAGCAAAGGCTTTAGAAGAGATAGAACATGCATACATATATTTAAAATTTATTAAAAATTTTTTTAATTCCTCCCAATGCAAATGTACTCTGCCCCTTAATGGTATTAAATTTTTAGTACTGCCAAAAAGATCTGTTTTTCATTGTCGTTAAAACGCAGTGGAATGAGACCTATGAAATAATTAAGTAAATCCTTATTGATTTCAGATGAGTACGCAAGGGGCGCGTTTGGAAAATAACAAAAGACCGGGAGCGGAGCTGCTCGAGGGCAGATGATTTATTTTTCTATCCCTATTGGATTGCATACGCATGGCAGGATAATTCCCCATTCTTTTCAAGTTATGAGTTCTGATGATTGGCAGGTAAGTCTAGCGTGAGATAAGGGCTTTGCATCGGCTGCCGAAGGCAATTCTCACAGTTCCTTGAAAACGGTTGCCAGGTGTCCGCGCCCGTTCTTGTGCGAGTCCGAAGCCAGGCGTCGGCCTCATGCGGTAGGCTAGGTGACATAAGATTTCTGTCGGCGCACTCACAATGCCTCGACAGGTTGCTCACTTCAGAATCCAACGACTTTAAGGATTATTATCGTCACTAATTGTTGACAAATCTTGGCACGAGCCACGGAGCACAATGTATTCGGTGACAATGCCTTGACGAGCGGAAAGTCAAACTGAATGAATCCAGAGCTCGGAACCCTCAATCTTCAATTTGCGTTGACAGCGCTTTCAGATTTCACCCTGGCAGTAACGTATGTGCGTCCGTGATGATGCAAAGTATATAAGCCATTTCAGGGTTGCCCGGCCCTTTACTTTCTCACCACCACCACCCGCACCCGCACCTGCATCCTCTTGCATTCACAATTGTTGCATGCGGATTAAGGATGGCGATTACGTTGTTTATATACGAATATCGAATTTAATTGACGTGCATATCGGAGTTGAAAGGCAACACAGAGAGAGAGCAACATCCAAATCGGTTTTGAACAGAAGAATTAAGAATTTACAGTATTCATTCTCCTTTGAATTTAAATTTTCGTGAAAAATTTGCTATAAAATGAAGAAGTCTTAGACAAAAGATCAAAATGTATACTTCATATTCTTGGCCATTTTACGTGGCATTTAATTTTTGTTCTAAAAAATTGCTCAGCCACTGATATTTTTGTCCGTGCAGGACTAGTGCCATGCGGGCTCCCGACCAGCTGTTGATGGGCGGCTGCCCGCCACAGGAGCAACAGAGCCAGTAAAGGGAGACGACCTCCAATATAATGATGCTCCATGTACATTGTACAACAACAAACAAAAAATGTGATTTTCAAAGTGTCCGTGGTTGCGGCGGTGCGAGCGAGACGACACAAAGAAGTATGACTCATTGTGTGTGCAACCAATATGCGCAGGTCCAGGCGCAGTCCCCAGGCCCTCTTAGAAAGATCCTGGCCCACTGCCAGAGACCCAATACAAGCGAAAAGCCTGACGCCCATCCTGATTGTACATAAACAGCCAAGCAGAGTTGGGTTTTTTTCGCTTTTACTTCGAATACTGAGATAGAGCTAGGGTTGCGCTCAAAAGCCCACTCCATTGTTCCTACAACCCTACGGTGCTCTTGCTTTGTCCCTCCCTTTCCGCCAGAGGCAGCCACCATTAAGTAAAAACAAATGTGGAAATTATTTTCGAATAAGTTTGAGAACAATACAGCAGGGAGGGGCGAGCGGCAGCAGCAACCTCGTTTGTTTTTAATGAGGTTAAGACCGCCATTGCTAAGAGCTGCCAGCTAAATTGAGCGTCTGATGCTGGTCTAGACTGCCAGGCAACTTACGGGGGTAAACTCACTACGCCTGCGAATATTGCCGAAGGTCAATAGTGGCACTTTGTTAGTGGCAAAGTTGGCAGGAAAGCCATAAAAATTCACTACGGAAACGCACAGTTTTCAGGTGCAATACCCATTTCAAGGCCGCCGATGGTGCAATTTGGATTGACTGCTCATGGAAAAGTTACAAATATATTGTAACAGCTTTTAGAGTCTAGTTAACTTTCTTTTTTTTCAGAATTAATTAAAATTTACAGGTTTTAATTTATTAATATAAGTCGACATATTTGAGTCAGTAATGCGCTGTCGCTAGCCCAGTTAAAAAATAAATAAAAATACCACTTCCCCAGTTCTTATTTTGCTGTCCATCAGGTTGATGTCTGGTTTTTCGATAGAACTTCAAAAGATAATCCACCTAATATATTTCAATCAACAATCAAGAATCTCCAGCTGTAAAACTGTAGGAGCTACTCTATTTCTCTGATTTTGTGCGGATAATTTAAAAATTGGTAGTATTTATCTTTTATAATTCCTAAATTTTAATTTGGACGGATCATAAAATCATAATTAATTAGTAAAAGTTTCTTATGTCCATATATATATAAATATAATTTATATTTATTGATACATACATACATTTAATAAATTTCGAAGATTAAGATTTTAAGCGAAGAATAAATCGCATTGAAACAGACGTACCGACAGATATAGCTAAATCAACTGTACCAGTAATGACCACAATAACGTCCCCTTTAGATCGTTAAAAAGATGGAATACATTTTCAATTTATATGATAATCAGATAATCATAAATGTGGCCGGTTTTAGAGGTCTACTTTCGTTTTGAGTGTGATAAGTCCAATAAAGTTTATTATACTTATTTTAATGTTATTACGTATATACTCACATATGTAATTTGCATAATATGTAAACATTAAAATCAGGAAAGATAATGATATTCCAAATAAGTTCCAGCAGATTCTGAAAAACATTACGATTTTTAAAGTCGGTTAGGTCATTCTAGTTATTACCTTGGCATTAGATGAGTCAAAGATATTTCGCGTTTAGACCCATGGGCAAATTAACTTTAAGTCAACCCAAGAAGCGCGCACACTCTAAATCGTGCTGAACTCTTTTCTTGATTGACACTAAAGTGTGATTGATTCAATTTTAAGATAAATAAACAGATTTATTTAATTTTGAGATTAAATAATAATTAATTCAGTCAATTGGTAGACTATAAGGAAACGATTTCTAAGACATGGGCAAATTAACTTTAAATCAACCAAAGATAAGCGCACACTCTAACTCCTGCTTAATTAATTGAATTCACATTATAGTGGGATTTTTTCAATTTAAAAATATTCACTTCTAACTTTTCCATATTAATTTTTAAAAAATTTTAAAATTTTCAAAGGTTACAATCAAGTCACCATTACTTCGCTCACCCCATACATATTTATGTATATGTCTAAGTATACGGCTTATTCGATAACCCTTTAAAATACATTTCTTGAGGGGAAGACAAAGATATTTCTCGCACGACTGCATACGATTTACGCTTAAATAAATATAAGGAATGCATTTGAAGATAACTTACGAATATAAAGGGTCTGAAAACCCAAGCCGATTAAGCTCCAAAGAGAAATAGTCAAAGCTTGAGGACATATGAAATCAAATTGTCTGGTCCTTCAAGATGGTTGAATCTTTTGCTGTCCGATTAGTATAAGTGTTAAACTCTTCGTTCCACTTATTCCGTTTATTTCCTATGTATGTAGCTTATATTATGTTTGAAGTAGTACATGCTCCACCTAGAAAGGAAATAGAAAAACACTTTAGAAAAAACGGTTGTATACATAGAGTATAAAAATATACCCTTGGTTTTAGATATTTTATTACCTTTTAATTATATTTTTCATATTCATATCGTGATAATTAGAAAATTCTTTAAGCATATTTTGTCGAACCTGAGTTTGTACGACATTTTATTCAGATAAACCCTCTTATTATAAATATGTGAAAAGTATAAATCTTGGCTTAAGCGTTCAAAAGGGAAAATAGTCATCAATTTAATATTAATTTCTAACATGACATAAGTAAATGAGTCATTACAATTTTAGCTAACTTTCCACCGCTCAATATATTTCTACGAATGCACAAATTTTAAACGGCATTATTATAGCCTATCAAGTATGTATATATTTTTGAGCAACGTCATGCAAGACGATATAGCGAATGCTCATCTTAAAAACTATCAACTTAAAGCTTTCAAACGTCTTAAAATATGTATCTGTAGCCAGATTAAGTTTAAAAAAGCGCGGATCGGTAATTTATATCTCCAACCTGCTATAGAGACGATCGGACCAAATTTTCACAATATCGATGTTTTTAAACAACTGATTTCAGTTTACTGAATTAAAACAAGAATGGAACTTAACTTCGCAATTTAACCAACCACCATTCTTATGTCACGACCGATAAAACGAGAACGATTTTGATCAAACGAATAAAAGACTACTAAATGTGTATAAAACATTTATATTTTGAAACACGGATTGTCATATAAATCAACCGATTGCTCCTATGACAGCTATATGATATCGTCCAATTTTGATAATATAACGTAATGTTTAGAAGTTAAAATTCTAAACAAATGGCTAACTTGTAAATATGTTGAAAACCAGTAAGTTATAATTTTGTTTATATTAACTTTTTTATTTTTCCTATAAAAGCTATACGATATAGGATTCCGTTCCGACATATATAATATCTGCAATAGAAAGAAGCCTATTAGAAAGTGTCATCCAGATAGCTCTAAAACTAAGAGACTAGATGGACATGGTTAGATCGTTAGATTCGTCTTCGTTGATGCTGATCAAGAATATATACCTCCCTCAATGCGTTTCAAACTTCTGACTTTGTTTTTTTTTACTTTACCTACATATATTGAATTTAATTAAATCTGAAGACTAGATTCAATATCTGCTTTAGCAACCCCACAAGGGTATATACATATTCATAGTCTTAAAAAGGAATATAAAATATTGTTAATAGCGGTCCGGGAAAATCCAGGCTGTCAGCGACAAGATAATTTATATGTATTGATATTACAAATTATAGATAAATGTACAAATATATTTGCCATATGTGTTAAAATTTTATGTTGTAAATAGTAAAAAAATCAGACCAGCCGAAATAGTTTAGTTTTTAAGTTTTTTGAACTCGTAGGAGCAGCGTTTGTATATAAACTCAGGCTTACTTGTAGGCCTTACATAATTTGTATAATTTGTTATAGAATTTTGATCTACAATCCAATGTTTATAAATGTTACGCTATAAGAGGACACTTGAATGAACGATTTATGTGTAAATAGTAAAAAAGTCAGACCAGCCGAAATGGGACAACTATATATACACATATATATATATATATAGCCTTCACTTAGTGTTTTTTAGTTTTTAAGTTTCTTGAACTCGTAGGAGCAGCGTTTGTATATAAACTCAGGCTTACTTGTAGGCCTTACATAATTTGTATAAT